>SWBL01000200.1:0-93010 GCA_024195585.1 Aureobasidium sp. EXF-3400 | reverse complement strand
GGGGGGGGAAAGATGTGGCTTTGTCAGTAAGACAGAACTAGCCTTGTTTTTTTTTTTTCTTTTTTCTCGGAGTTCTAGTGAGTTTCTTTGCAGGGTGTGTCATATTACTCTCGCGAAGAGGGAGACAATGGGACGGAGATGACCAGTGGCATTCCTAGACTACCCAGCGAGTAGACGTAAGCCTTTTCTCTCTCGATCGGGTCAAATTTAGTAGTTCTGCGCGCGACTATTCTCGTATTCTTGCAACTAATATACATGTTGCTGAGGAAGTGGTTTAGGGAGTAGCCAAGGTGGCAGTTGTTTGTAGACGGGACTTTGGTCAGTTTCCCACGCTACGGGACAGACAGGGATGTTTTGCAGACCGGTCTCAATTACTTTGGCGGTCGCTGGGGAATCGAGTAACATCCAGTCTTCCCGAAAGTGTTAAGACCGTGCTTGTTTCTCACTGTTTTTGTCAAGTAGATTTCTGGTGAACTTGTGAGTTTTACCGCTCTAGCTTTTGCTGCTACTACCGCTTTTCGACTTTCTGATGCCGTTGAGGATGGGGATATGTTGTAAGGATTGTTCTTTTTTTTTTTTGAGGTACTTGGGTTTCCAAAACTCTTTTCTCTAGTATCTTTTGCAAGAACGTTTTCATTGGGTTCTGGAAAGTCAAAAACGGGCGGTACTGAGACCACACGTGCAGCTGCAGCTTCAACAGCAACACAGTACTGGCTCCGAATACGAATTGTTGTATCTCGGGAATGACGGAGGCATTTGAAACTTCACGTTTGTCTTTCTAGTCGGTTAAATAGATCAAGGCTTGGTCTATTTTTCCCTTGTGTCTAGCTTTCAAGATCTCCGTTGAGCAACGATGCGTTGCAAGATCCAGCTTGCGACAACTGTTATCGGCTGCAGAGCGGCCATTATAAGTCCTAGCAAGTCGATTGCCTGTCGTGCAAGCAATACGAGTCCACTCGCCATTGTACCAAGGTCATGCACTCAGCTATGCATTTGTATCCTGTCAGGAGACTGATTTCTACAAATTGAAGAAGGATTCGAGAGAATCAAGGACTTCATAGTGATTTGAGTTGTTATGATAAGTATGGAAATTGTGATGAAGATGGAAATTTCTTCGCTTTTTATGGTTCTATGGTTCTATGATGGAGATTTTGGTAGATTTTTGTTTAGAGACACACTGCCTGTGTGATATCACGTTTCTCATTCCTCATGCTTACAAGAGTGCAAATGCGAGACCACCGAGTCCCATGAGAGCAGCTGCAGGATGCTGTGCAGCCATCAGTGTAGGAGCAGCACCAGTAGTCATGGATGAAGCGCCAGTCCCAGTCCCAGTCACACTGCCAGTGACGCTGCCGGCTCGAGTCACACTGCCATTCGCACTACCACTGGTCTTTCCAGTAGACATGCCACTGGGTTCTCCAGTAGCACTGGCACTTCTAGTAGCCACTGCCTCCACTGAAGCAGCGGTGATAGTCAACGTCACATTCCACGCAGTCCAGGTATAAGTCGCGCCGCTGACAGGAGCAGTCAGAATACCATTGGTATCACTCCAAGTACCAGTAGCCGAGTGCATCGGAGTAGGTCTTGCATAGTCAGAAGCATTTGCACCATAGATGCTGAACCCATAATCCACGCAATTAAAATTCTGGAGCCGGGAGGAACATTGCGCCAGACTATTGTTGTTTCCATGGCTGTCATCGTCGATGTAAGCCTCTTTGATGTAGTTCAAAACAATATAACCGGGGTCTTGATCTTTGCAAGTATCCCAGGCGCTATTGGTAGATACAATCAGTAAGGTAGGCAATACACACACGGCAAATCCAATTACTCACCCAGCAGCATAAGCACCGTAGAGGCAACAATCGCAATCAGGAGTTGGTCGCTCTTCAAGATCGTCTGGATCGCCACGCTCAAATTGTACCTTTTCCATACAGATCGAGTAGGCTTCGTTGGTGGGCAAATTGTCGTTTAGCTTGTTGAGGTTACAGCTGCATGACTCAGCTGCATCTGAAGGAGCTGGCCAAAATGGCAGGTTTGGAGCGGGTTCGTCTTCACTCAATATCAAAGAGCACGTGGAATTATAGGAGAGCAGTAGTTGTTGGTAATCGCATGAATAGATCTAGACTGATGTCAGTCGTGTGGTGGAGAATATTGTTTTAGTATATCTTGTCATACCCTGTTCCAGCAGTTTGTAAGGGCACAGTCGATCCTGTTCTGCAAACCCAAAGATTGGACAAGAAAATTATCTTCGGCGGTGTAGTTTTGTGCTTTCCAACATGTTTCCATCTCGGTCGGTGCAGCGCAGTCGGTGAAGGTGAACGGTAGGTCCAGGCGGTCCCAGATGGTCGAGGGCGGTCGGACATCGTCTTGAGCATCGTCTTGAGCATCGTCTTGAGCATCGTCTTGAGCATCGTCTTGAGCATAAGTCATGGCAGACAAAGCTGCTATGCAGCAGCCCACAAAAGTATATTTGCCAACCATGATAGGAATGTAAACTTGTGATCTGATAGGAAAAGAAAAGAGAGGAGACAATTCGTGAAAATTGTGGTATATAGATAGTTTGCGTTCTAGGCGACCGAGTCGAAGGATTTGAGCACGGTTGCTGAGCGGTGTGGCCTTCTAATTTCCAAATTCTGTTACCGCATAATATAAAACAGTGTTGGACTCATGTTAGCCTACCTGTTCTGCGGTACAAGTCTAGAGCTAATGTCTCAACCTTTCCAGTTGGTGCGGTATATTCGTCGAGAAGCGAATGATTAATCTTCACGGTCGAAGATGGTGGAGTGCTTGCTGAGCACTGTACTCAAGATTTTCAAGAAGTCTCTGCCGCTTCGCAACGCCAAAACGACGAATTCGACACTCTTCAACTTTGCGCCAACACCATACGCTCAATTCAACTGATATATATATACAATAAATTATTAGCCATGCCAGTGGTTCCATCCTCCGTCATCTATACAAAGTTAAGCCTTCTTACAGAAGCGGTCGTTACTACACATTTGTTCCATTCGTTCGCTCTAATTCTCCGTATTCTTCCACTCCCATTTTACATGCTCTATGGCTAATTTAACATCTTCTCTACTCTTTCTAGCTAGCTTATAACCTCTCAATTCCCTCTTCAATCTA
This sequence comes from Aureobasidium sp. EXF-3400, assembly GCA_024195585.1. Taxonomy (NCBI): domain Eukaryota; kingdom Fungi; phylum Ascomycota; class Dothideomycetes; order Dothideales; family Saccotheciaceae; genus Aureobasidium; species Aureobasidium sp. EXF-3400. Next base: position 89,884 of record SWBL01000200.1, on the reverse strand, counting down.
TCGAAGATCCTCTTAATTAGATGGAGGTCTAGTAAGTTCGGTAGATATAGTGCAAATGATAGAAATTTATATCCCTCGATCTTTTCGAGATACTCCCGTGCTCGTCGTAGAGACAAGGGTTGTTCTTCTTCTGGTGGTTGTCTCTGATCTCCTAGAAGCCGCACATGAGACGGAGGAGTCCCTTGGGCAATTATTCGTATACTGGATAGTATCGGCCATTTCCAGCCTTTGTAGGCATCGAATGGTGGACGTACCACTCTACGGCGAATCTGTACAGGGGAGGCGATCCTGGCAAAGAGTTGACGATCATGATGAAGGAGCGGAGAGATAGCCGTGAGGTCGAATAGTGAGACCGATCTCTTTCGCAGCTATCTTTGGGAGTGGCAGACACCCTCTGCAGATGATGTGACGTTCTTGACTCACAGTCATGGTGTGGCATGAACCCGGTTTGCTGCATGACATATATACATGACGAGTCATTCTTGGGAGATTTTTGTTACTTCAACTGCAACAATCATCTCTCGTATCCTCGTCACTGAGCACCGGATTGTTGATGCGGTCAGCTGCTCCCGTGACTGCTTGCACAGAATATACCTGCTAAGGCGTCATGGTACCTTTCCTGATCAAGAATCTGGCAGTTTCAAGTGGAATGAATGGTTCAAAATCTAGGATTTTGGATGTCTGCCATTTCCGGGTGTTGATAAAGACCTCCAGGAACAGGTGAGGTACCGCAGCCGAGCAGTTGGCCAGAGCGATCAGTCGAGGATGCAGGAGTGGCGCGCAACTTGCTCGATAGATTCATCGTCGAAGTTGATCGCACCGTGAAGAATAAGGCGGTCCAAGACTTGAAGTACTGGCCACTGGGGTGGCCGTAGATCCTCAACTCCCTGCGTGCCTCGTAGAGACGGTGCTCATCTGAAAAGTGATGAGCCTGGAATCTTGAAGGAGATGTCTTCTATGACCAATCTTGAGTTAGATACACTCGAAGATCCACTCATTAGATAATGAAGAAGGCTTCAACGATGAACGTTGTGATCTGCCTAACGTGAAGTCTATGCAGTTTCTTGCTCCAGAGATGTGTGGAAATATGTGTGGAACACCTCCTCAACCTCTGCCTCGGCCATACTAAGGTGAGAGCCTCTGTGGATACCTCAGCTCCACTTGTCAAGGCTAGGGGTGCAGTCCCTGGGAACGTAGTAAGGATATCCAAGGTCTGCGCAGACTTGGCAGCGCCAGGGATAGACTGCAACTTCAATGGTGGGAAGCATCTTGAGGGTTGGCTCGGTTGTTGCTCCCTTTTCGTCACGGCACTGCACATGACGGCAACTGCAACAGTTGGAAGCACCATGCTTAGCGGCTCTCTTGGCTCCGCTCGGCTGGGAGCGCTGGCAGCGGCTTGCTTTGCTGCTCTCTTCGGATGGATAAGGGGCTCTGGCCTCGCGCTCAAAAAGAACGGCCGTTCTTGTCACACTTCTCGCATGATATACTATCGCGGGTGGCGTGGCGTTCGATGTTCAATCTGCGACAAGCCTTGCAAGTAACGCGTGGGCCGCGTGTGTTTGATCTTTGGTTGACACGACGAGAAACGAGCACTTCTCACACGGCTCGCCATCACTTCGGAAGAGGTATTTGACCCTGAGCTTAGGGAAACCTTCGCAAGTAACGTGTAGTCCGGGTGGCTCAACTCTACGCTTGACAGGAGGCGATGAGAGTCGACAAGAACCAGGTTGTTAGAGAGATCAGAACTTTCGTCCATGCCTGAGTTCGGAACAGGTCGGCTCTAACATCTGTTGCAGCCGCGCATCTCTTAACCTTCGAAGCGAGAATGTCGCCGAAAATAGGTTCCTGGGTAGTGGCGTGGAAGATTGTCAGGTTTGGTGTGTGAGCGCGAACAGCTCTTGCGATGCTGGCAGCTGAACGAGCTCCATACTGCACGTCAGTACGATGAAATATGCCAACAAGGAGGTAGGAATTTACTCAGCGTCATCCGTCATGCAGAGGACATTGGTGATGACATTGCCAATCTCTAGGCGCTGCAAGCAAGGCTAGATGACTCCTGTCTCGTTGCGTGTACCCACAAGCTCATAGGCACCACTGAAAGCGAGAGAGGTAAGTTGAGGGCAGCCACAACCCAGAGCAACCAGGAACTCATCATCAAAGGTGTCTTTGGCCATGGTAAATTTTTCTTCCTCAAATCAGGAGACCCCGATATATAATGATGATGACTCTGATGGGAAGAGATGATATTAGGGATAGGGATGAGCAGAAAAATGTGCGCAGAAGCAACCCTGGCACTCACTTGATCTTCAGCTTCCGGCAGACCTAAACAGTTGCACACACTTTGGTTGTCTTTACTCCAAGAACACTGTCGTGGTAGACAGAAGTGGTTTGATCGTAGGAGCCACCATGAGAGATAGCAGAGCCTTCGTAGACAGGGTAGTAGTAGTGATGGTCGTTGTTGGCGGGCTCAGGATAAGAAGTAGAGTCCATGTTGGCTGATGATAGTTGGTGGTTATTGTAATCGTGGGCACCGTCGTTCTCGAACATGACTGAGTAATCGTGGCCCCTGGGAAGCGTGAGGAAAGTTGGCGACGACGATAGACTTGAGGTCCTTCTCATTGACATAACTCAGGATCTGCGACCATACCTCTGCGGGGATCAAACGACAGTGATAACCAAGGATGTTTGACTTGCGGAAACGAGCAAGCCTGGAAGGTGCTTGTAAGGAGGTGGTAGACCACAGGTGAACGATGTCCTCACCTAGACTCGGAATAGTGCGACTGGATGGCTCTCCATCTTCGTCGAAGTAGAAGATCATGATATATGGCGATGATGATGCAGATGGGGGCCATATAATAACGGCCGATTCCAATCGTGAGTGGTGTGCGGTAAGCCTTCAGGTTGAGAAAGGCTTGTCCCGAATGGTTGAATGTAATGACTGCTCTCTTTGGATAAGGAGCTCTAGCACTTCTCGCATGGCTTTCCGTCACCTTGGGAAAAGCATTTGATCTTTAGCTTTCGGCAAGCCTCGCAAGTAACGCGTAGGCCGCGTGTGTTCGATCTCTGGTTGACGCGACGAGAGACATTCGTGTTGTCTAAGATCAGGTCAGCATCAACTTCGGGAGTGGGAGCATGGACAGAGAGATCTACTACCATCAATCTTCAGGAGAGAATCCTCGATGTCACTCTTGGGCGGCTGATCGACCCGGCAGGCATAGTCATGGCAGTTGAAAAGATCAGCGGGGAGACAATTTAAACGAGACATCTCCAGGATATATATAAGTAGCGACATTATCGGCGCTTGCGGCTGATGACGATGATGGCCATCTTTGCAATTTCAATGAACAGAGCCATCATGTTGAGGTGGCGCTGTTCGGTGTCGTTGGTACCGATTGTGATCTTCAAGTGGATTGCAGTTCCCAGAAACTTTTCGAGCTTTCCCAGAATCATGGCATAATCTTCCCAGTCAGAGCCGATGGTGGTCTTGACGATTTTAAGGAGGGGAGCAAGTGCGTCGACGAGAAGGTGTTGATTTTTGCTGCCGAGTGATATCGGTTTGAGATGTTTTGTGGTGTTGATGAAGTTCTCGGTGGCGTTACGACTGTGTAAACTGCTGCCTAAGGTAATAAATGCGAGCTAGAGGCATGATGTCAAATCACAAGGAGAATGCTTTCAAGAGGTGTGCATTCTCAGTGCCAAGGAAGACAGATTCAAGGTGTTTTACGGTGTGGACGAAGTGCTCAAAAGTGGCGGTGTCGATCCATAGACCAGTGTGATAGGAGTAAGAACCGGGCTCGAGCCATAACAACCATGAGACGCCCCAAAGTTGAGATTGAATTTGAACGCCTTCTTCCCAATGACTGGCGGCATCATCTTGGACGATCAGCTGTATCAAAGTCGGCACAAAGATGGTGGATAACTGCTCGACCGTTCTGTCGCATACAGATGATGACTCGCATTCCAAATCGCTGACACGAGGTAGACTTATACAAATTGCTGGCCCAAGCTGATTGATGTCGAACCAAGGGACACCTTCAAGCTGAGAACAAGACCGAATGAATCCATTTTGTCCAAGGTTGGATGGTTTGAAGTTGCAGACCAAGCTGTCATAGAGCTCGTACAAAGGTTGTGGACAGCTGCACAACAGTCCTGAGGTGCATTGCACATTGAGGCAGGCGTTCTCGACCTTGTATAAGTTGAACACCTTCCGTCCAGTCTACCACGGCTCAATGGCCGTATAAGAAACCAGAGAGTATGGGAAGACCTGAGTGGGGATCTATCGAACTCAACTTCATGGTCAAACCATACGGTGTTGATGAACATGATGAGCCAGAAGGGTCATATACGCGATTATTAGATGTAAGACCAGACTGGCAGCGCGAATCGTTGTCGAAACATGTAGAATGAAAGGCCATGGAGCTGGTTCCAGGCTGTGGTGGTATCGATGACCAACAACAGGATAATTCTGAAGCTTTTGGTGATGACGAGGGGATTTGGAGCGTCCGCATCTGATTCATAGTCCGTGGAGCTTTTACTGAAACTATGCTTCTTGTCCAATGCGAGCAGGATTCAGCGGAAGCTCACGCTGCTCCTGGAAAGCACCAGCAGGCTATGCAAGATGACCATCAAGAACGTGGCTGGAAATTCCATCGAGAACGAAGATCAACACTTGGGAAGTTGAGTTGTGTGATGCTTGAAAGATGTACTTGCACTTCTTAGTGGTGTTGGAACCACCACGGAAGTTCCAATGGAATAAGTATCTTAGTTTCTATGATCGATTGCGATCTTGCCCTCTTGCGCGCCTCTGCAGAGGTGGTCGTCAAACGACTCCAGGATGATTGCGTGACGACTACTGACTGCGGACCAGTAGTTCTGACCGAGGGAAGACTGTTTTGGATCAGGCTCTAGCTCTCCCTCGATGATGAACCAGCGAACGGAGATGATAGTGCTGTACAGCTGCCACATGATCTGTGCTTGTGTCATGGTGCAGGAAAGTCGCTCTATCTAGAGATTGAGGGTACTCTCGGACTCAAGGAGTTTACCACTGTGCATTAGGTACATGACTTTAGTAGCAAAGGTACTGCGGCTTAGGAGCATGTTTTTGGAGTCAAGCAGGTACGAATGAGAGAGCAGACGGGGAACCCTGGCAAGGGCCACGAGGTCAGCACCCCTGACGGCGACATTCTTGTTTTTAGCCCAATCAAATTTGATTGACCGAAGAGAAGAGGTATGAGAGCTACTACACATGTGGGGGAGACCAGAAGGAGTCTTCAGAGCGTGAGAAAGATCACTGTGAGTAGAGCGAAGTTTGACTGCCTGAGTGCAGCAGTACCAGAAACCACGCGAACCCCATGGTCGCAAATTGGTATCGTAGTCGCGGACCAGAACACGCTGGCGTCTGAGCAATTGGTGTCTGAGCACTTAGATGTTGTGCCTGACACGCTGGCTGAAAGACATCTTCTCTGTAGCGTTGACGGGAAGGCTTTCGTCCAAGCCGAGGGTGCGACAGTTACTCTCAGTAATTGCGGTGACAAAGGAGATTTGAGGGACTACGAGCATGGCATTGACGATGGCTTTGACGAACCAAGAGAGCAGAGTAGGATAATTCTCTCACGAGTGGCAGGACCAGTAGAGCCGTGAGCAAAGCCAGGGTAAAAGATCATGGCTGTGCCCTTGTAGCAAGGAACACGAGTGCAGCATCTCTAAAGATTGTCTTGCGATCCGGCCAGATCTGGCTGTGATGTTGTACAGGGCGCCTCTATATCTGTGATTGCCAGAGAAGAGGCGCTGTAGAATCAACACGACCCAGTTCCAGAATCATTGGACAGCGGTAACGAGACTCCGACCTGAGCATCTAGGGGCTCAAGGATGAAGAGACTATCGAGAGTGAGGTAGCGCAAAGCATGATAACCGCGTCCTAGCGCAAGCAGAAACTGATCACCGGAGGCGTGCGAAGCATATAGGGTAAACGATGCCAAGACATGTAGAGAGCCCAAGATAGCGGCAAACAGGTCTAGACGTATCATCGAAGTATTGAAGAACTTTGCTTCAGTCCGAGGGATCCGTGTTGCTCCAGAGGAGTAAGATGCGCCAGGTCTTCGTCTCTGAGGATCTTGTTGTGGAACTTGAGGTATAGGTAGTCGAGAGCTGGTAGGGTACGGAGGTGAGGGAAGATGCTGGTGTTGTCGTAGTCGCTCAGATGGAGCATCAAGAAAGGGCTTCCGAAGCACATGCGAACCAACGAAGCTTTGAAGGAGATGATGTTGGCAGCGAAGGTCGGGATCATGAGGTGGTACGAGAGCCGTGGGGGCTTGAGTAGTGGCAGCGGGGCTGGCGTATGGCATGATCAGAGCGCCAGGAGAAGGCTAAGTGTTCCATGGGGTACTGCCGTAGTTCAGCAGCGCCAGGTGCGAAGGAAGGGGCGATGGGATTGAGATCGGGAGGTGAGCGACGACGGTTAGCGACGATGTTGAGCGGGAATCTGGTGTTTGGCTGGGGAGCGAGAGTGGCGCTGAACTTGAGTGGTGACAGCAGGGTAAGTGTTACAGGGGGCACTGCCATAGCTAGTAATGTTGCAGGCCATAAGGTAGATGACAGCTGGATTACCGTGACCATAGGCAGGCTGCTCGACGCATAGTAGTAACCAGCCTGCGCATCATAACCAAGAAGATATGACAAAGGCTGAGAAAACAACGGCCTAGAAACCGCTGAAACCCATGACAATCTGAAGCTTCTTGAAGCAGGCGGTGAGCAGTGAGGAACTGGTGCAGATCTCGTAGGTCCTCTCTGCCTCAATGTTATATACATCCAGCTCAAGAGCTCTGGAAACATCCGAAGCTTGTAGCAAGATTGCGCTTCCAGATGGAGAAAAAGGCCAGAAAATCGTCATGGTGATGGCCCACCTCGTTGCCACTGCTGAGGGTGGTTATCCCAGATGAGATTGATACAAGATGGCGGTGCTGATGTGCGAGCCACTGCCCGCGGTGATTGATGTCAAGTGTGAACAGCTCTGGGCCATGGTATGAAGAGCCAGTAGATATATGTATGCGATGATGAGATCGAAAAGGCCAGACAAATAGCGCGGATGGCAGCTTATATATCCCAACCAGAAGATCCGCCACCACTGGGACCCAGAAAGTGCTTTGATTGCTCTGGATGGCAAAAGAGTAGAGCATATTGGGGAAGAGTTAAAGACGAAGATGAAAGCAATCGCGGAAAGAACGTCGACAGTCTGAAAACACAACCCCTTGAGCCTGCACAGGATCAAAAGAAAAAGATTGCCGCAAGCACGACAAGCAATATTGAAGAGAGATCACGAGAAGGGAGTGATGGATGAATATCGTCTGATTGTCTGTCTCTCTCCAGCTAAGCTCGGGGAAAGCTATCCAGCAAACGACAAGCTTGCCCCCACATATCCAACTAGCACCTTCTGCCCTGCATATAGCAATCTCAAGTCTCAAACACAGTCTCCACATCCTTCCAATCACCCTTGTCTCTACGCTCCCAATACCCATGTTTGCCCCCAACCAATCTCCAAACCTCTTCATCTCCTTCCTCTCCCTTGACCAGATCAAAGAATTTCGGTTTCCACTCCACACCATGTGTTTCCAAGACCTTTCTTCTAGCTCTTTGTCGTTCTTCCAGACGAGCTTTGAGGGCTTCTGCTTCATCTGTTTTGCCGTCTTCGAGAGCGCGTTGGTCGGGGCGTAGACGTGAGTCAGTGGGTGCGATTGCATTCTTTTCATTGTCGTCGAGTTGATTGAGACAGGCTGCAAACGAGGTGTATCCGTATACCTTGGGTGCATTCGGGACAAGAGGGCCAGCTGTCCAGACTGTTTCGCCGTTGTCGGTACGCGAAAGGCTTTCTGTCCATTTGCCAACTAAAGCAGGTCCTAGTGGTGATGCCGAAGAAGCATTGTAGAATTGCGTTGTTACTTCTTCACTGCGACCGGAAAAGATGCCTCCAGCTTTGAAAGTGGCAACGGCTTTTGATCCAGTGGTTTCATTGACGATAGTCATGCTTTCGACAGGCTCAACGTACTTCTCGCCTGCAATCACATTGCGGAGGAAACAAGTTGCCAATGTCCAAGAATACTTCTCCCCGTTCACGTTATGTAGCACCAATCTCATCTTGCCTTCCGTATTGAGTTCTGCACTCTTACCCCAGAATTTCTGAGTTGGTTGCTGGGATTGAGACAATGACCATGCTGAGTCCAGAGCATCGGCTTGGAAGGCCATGCGCACTGGTCGGTGACACACCTTCTCAGACACAAAGCGGAAGCCAAGATCTGGACGGATCAGTTCGTAAGTCTCACCAAGCATGGGGTTGAAAGGCTTGCGGATCGCTCTTTCCTTGACACGATTGCTGGCGAAGTTGGAAATCGCAAATGCCGCGATGTACACAAGCCGATCCAGAGCTTGATCTGGTGATGACAGTGATGAAGCTTTGTGTAGTAGATCAACAGATTCGAAAGGTTCGGCAAGACGCTGTAAAGCTGAGAGTGGCTCGTTTGCAGTAACAGGCATGCTGACAGTACTCAAATCTTTTCCAGCATTCTTTCTGAGGAAACCAATAAGTGAGGGAGGAGGTTGCTTGGGTGGTGGTATAGTCGTGCGATAAGAGACCTTTGGTAGCGGTGAAGTCAACGCTACTGGTTTAGCAGGGAAAAGAGACATCTGGCCGGCTGCAGTAGTTGTGTCGTTTGAAATTTCTGTAGCATCTCCTACATCGCTGCTTGTGTCAGAATCGTCTCCGTTAGAAGTGATGTCTTGGAAGTCTTGGTCATCTTCATGACTGGCTTCGCTAGATCTCCTGATTGACAAAAGTTGGGATGGAGCATCCTCCGCGTCAAAGAATTCTTGCGAAGATACCGAGTCGATGGATAGACGAGAAGCAGCAGGAGCAAGCAGGTTCGGATTCACGGGCATACGACGAGCTTTTGACTCTGCGAGTAGAGCAGAGAAGTCGTTCACCACGTTATCTAGGTCACGGAGAAGTGCTAAGCATCGTTCGTGAGTCTCTTGCATGGTGATGGATGCGGTATGAGGCCGTTTGGTAGAGTAGCTCGGCACTGGGGAGGTTGGATGAGAAGTAGCGGCAGAACCATGAGGAACCTCGAGCTGCTGGCCAGAGGTCTTGCGCTTGAATGCAGGAGCATCCTTGCTAGCTGTACTAGGCTTGCGTTTCCAAAATGGCAGTCGCTCAGATGATGTGCTCGTGGAAGCTGTATCGGCATCAGCGAAGAAAGGGTTTGCAGATGACTCGATAGAAGAAGCGCTCGGTGAAGCGACGGCAACAGAAGGTGAAATCTTGACATCAGTGTCCTGAGCAAGTCTGCGCAAAGCATCACGAGAACCAGAAATCCTGCTGACAATTTCTTCAGCACGTTCCCATTCGATAGACGTTACAGCGTCCGAAGCACCAGAAAAGGGGCTTTTGTTCTGAGTAAAGACAGCCGGAGTCGAAGGACCAGAAACAGCAGTCGCTGAAGCACGTTCAAGCGCCTCTTTCCACTCGTCGAAGTCTTTCTGATTGCTAGCTCTGAGATGCCAGACCTCGGCACCAGAATCGACAGAAAACTCGCGAGTTTTGGAGTCACAACCGACAGCGACCAATGACAGAGGCACGGCGCCACGCAAAGCCGAGGCATGACTGTTGCGATAGTAGGACAGGGTTCCAGAGGTAAAGTCGAGAGAGAAGAAACGACGAGCATAACCCTGACCCTTCTTTCTGCGACGCTTGCCTAGAGTGCCGCTGTGGACATCGTGCGGCGCAAGTGATTGGTGAAACGAAGGCCTAGGCGCCTTTGCAGCCTGTGTGTTTTCCAACTCTTTCCCCAGCGACTCGACAGAAGCCCCTGGTGTGGTAGAAATGCGCGGACTGTTTTTGAGGTTCGACGAACTCGATTGAGCCTTGAGTTGAGCTCTAGACTTTGGCGGAGCGTTGGTAGGATGGGTCATGAGGACGAGAGTGGCAGTCTTGGAGACGGTCTTGCTGAAGGTGTTGTCGAAAACAAGACCGTACATGCCTCCCTGTCCAGGGGCAACGTCGTAGGTGCCCACCCTGACTTTATCAGCCTCGCAATTGCCCACCCATTCAACACAGCGCAAGCCAATGCTGTGTAGTTTCTCCATGACGGTACTGGCCTCGTGCTTGGCGACCGATCCTCTTCTTTTTCGTCCATCGTTCATGGGTTCATCGTTGCTATGAGCGCTCGGCGGAGGGTCGAGGGTGGCAGAGGACGAGGTGGGCATTCCAGGGGCCAGGCCATTTTTTGTTCCAGGATGTTTGAAGATGCCAAAGTTGATGCTTTTCTTGTGCGGCTGCACACTCCATCCGATCGAATGTCCCTCGTTGACGTGCACCCAGCGCACAATGTAGCTCTGTTATTGTCGCCGTCAGCCTCGCAACTTGTATACACTTTCGGTTCGGTCCGGGCTTTGACCGCGACTGCCTGCATCAACTCACCCTCGAATGGATCTGTAGATTCTCCATTCTTCCCTTCTACCTTTGAAGATGCGAATGATTACAGTGGCAACATCCAGCAGCAAAGACGACGTGTTTCCCTAGGAATGGTTTTGTGTCAAAAGATACAGAAATCCAGGGATGAGCACAGAAGGTGCCAGTTATGTCAGCCCTCGCGAATCCCGCGAGCCAACGGGCCTTTTCTCAAATCGCCGACTCTTCGGATCCTTACCATGTCCGTGTCCGAAATATCGATTTTTGCGCTCGCCAGCTTGTGGTAGTCCTTGCGAGAGCTGACTGTCCGTGAGTTGGCCTTCTATCGCTTCCTTCTCACAACATATGCCTGCTTGGAATGAACACGCGACCGTATGGGATACGCTCATTTGCGTGCATTTCCTGTCCCTTGATTCCAGCCCTGTGCTTTCCCCAGTTTCATAGACAACGGCCTGTGACGACGCCAAGCCCACCTCTGTTGCACATCTATGCAATCTTTGTGCTATTTATGCGCTTCTCTTCTCGTTAAGGAAGTTCTTGCGAAGGTACACATCGCTACAATTGATGCATTCGGAGTTCAATGGTCAAGTGATAGCCTGGAAAGAAGGCGATAGCTCTCTGGCTTGTTGAGGGTCTCAGATGGCTGAAACGCGCGGCCTTTACTTGTTATCAAGCCTCTCTCACCGGTAGAGCGATAGGCTGTTTTCGAATACGGCTGCGATACGGTGGGAGGAGAGGTGAGCAAAGTCGGTGAACACACACGATGACAAGGCCTATCTGACATGCCGACAACACCAAAGCTCAGGAGTGATGTTCGGTAGATCTTCATACATTTATGTTCGGTGGGTTTAGTCATGTCCGTCTATACTGATCTTTACAAACCGTCTATAATCCCTCTATCTTCCTTGTAAGCTTGCAATGGAAATTCACTTGACGTCTCTATCCTTGAACACCTGCTGCTCCTCGATACGATCAACGTGTTCAGCATGTGGGTCAGCCTTGTATTCCTCCGCGACAGCCAATTCAACGTCCTTCTTCCTTTGCTCCGGCGTGACAGCTCCAAACAAAATATCCATCTCTTCCAGACTGCGACCTGTAGTCTCTTTGAGGAATATCAAAACGAACACTCCCATAGCTGTACAGAAGCAGCCGAACATAATGAATGTACGCCACCCAATGCTGTTAATGGCTGCGGGTGTGACTTTTGTGACGACGAAGTTGAACAACCACTATAGCGAATTAGTATCTTCGGAACAATAGCCACGCGAAAGAGACACTACAAACCTGAGTCGCAGAAGCCAAACCAACACCATACGCTCTTAACCTCGTTGGGAAGATCTCTGCCACGTACACCCACGGTACCGGACCCCAACTAGCGCTGTAGCCAATAACATACAGATAAATCATCACTACCATGGCAATGGAAGGGGAGCTCACAGAGCCAGCATTGGGGTCTGGTGGGAAAGAGACCAGAAGAGCACCGATGATGAACATGCATGCTGCCATCCACCACGCGCCGGCAACCAGCGGCCATTTGCGACCGAAGCGCTCAATACCGACGATGAGGAATATACCTGTAGCAATGACTTTGACAGTGCCATAAATACCGGTCGCGAAAAGTGAAGTGTTGCCACCCGTGAGACCGACCTGTATCCGTATTAGTATGATCGCGTTTCCGAAGAGAAAAAAGAAAAGAGAAAAAAAAAGACTTGAGCGTCCATCCCAGACATCTTTTCTATACCGACTAGATTAAGCACTCACCGAAGAGAATATTTGCGGCGCATAGTAGCCGATCGAATTTGTGCCACTCCACTGCTGCCAGAACATAATGCAGAACGCGAGGCCGAAGCGTTCACGATATCCAGGCTTGAGACACTCCTTCCAGCTGAGACCTTCGATAGCCAAGAACTCTTCCTCCACAGATGCACGAATCTCAGCAAGCTCCTGAAGAACTTCAGGATCATCGGTAGGCACACAGCGGATATATGCGAGAGAGGCCAAAGCCTCATCATGGCGGTCGTTCTTCGCCAACCAGCGAGGCGACTCTTTCAAGAACCAAAGACCACAGAACATGACTCCAGAAGGCACGAGTTGAAGACCGACCGGAACGCGCCATTGCATCGTTGTGGGAGCCATGTTTTTCTTGACTCCATAGCACAACCAGTAACTGAACATAACACCCAGGACCAGGAATTCTTGGAAGAGACCAGAGATTCTACCACGAACATCGGGAGGGCAGTTCTCAGAGACAAAGACAGGTGTGATGGCACTCATACCGCCGATACCCAGACCAGCGATGACACGACCACCATAAATGGTACCAATGGCATGTGAAGCTCCAGTCTGCACAGCAGCGCCAACCATGAAGATGAGACTGAAGATCATAAGGGAGTAACGGCGACCAAGACGTTCGTTCAACCATGGTGCAGCAAGGGCGCCGAAGAAACATCCAGCGGTGAGTAGCGACACGACGTTCGACGAGATCTCTGCGTTTCTGCCGTTTTTGAAGCCTGTCGACGAAGCAGCCATGCCAAAGTCATTCTTGAAGCTTTCCAGTTCCAGAACAGATCCCATGACACCAGTATCGTAGCCGAAGAGGAAGGAACCCTGTAATGTTTGTCAGAAATTTCATCCGCGTGAAACAAGTGTTAAGATACCTACCATATAGGCCACCAGGGTCAACAAGTAAACCCTGCGGTTTTTGAAAAACGCATTCGCCATATTGTGCAATGTTCCAATGTCGAAGACTCTGCGTAGCCAGAGAGATGGAAAGTAGGAACAACACGAGCCTCAAGGAGATCAGACATATTTAATCCAGTCGCCGAACCTTCCCACTCAGTCCGTTGAGGGCTGACTTACCGATAGCGTGCTGTGCCCTCTCCGCGACCTCCATGTCACCTCCACAGAATCCGTCCCCTCAAATGGGCGGAGAAACCCTCATGGAGAAATAAGTGTGGGTCTTGTGCCCAGTCGTTCTCCAGATCTGCAGGTGGATACCATTTTTCCGTCGAGGAGGTCCGTGTGATGTCAGCGTGATTTATCTCGAGAGTTGAACTCGATTGCGCCCAGCATAGAAGTCATGTTAGTGTTGAGAGATACGGAGAGAGCGACACCACTCAACGAATGTGATCAACAATGATATCAATGGTCCAGGGTTGAAGTTCATCCAAGGCTTGAAGGATTCTGGTGGCGGTAGAGTTCAAGGGCAGAAGCCGACCGGGCTTGGCTTCCGAGTCATGTTTCAACCGAAGTCTTCATCAACCACATCCAATCATCCCTGCAGCGTTCAACGACTGACATCTCATCAAGTTATCTTGAGCATGACTGGTGTGTGTGGCGGTGAAACATGCTGCAGATTAAATATTGAATGCCTGTAGCCGTCTGTTATCAAGATGCAAAACATTTGCTGTCAGCAAACCTTCTCCAGGCAAGGACAACGTCGTTTGATACAGGTCTAGCAGTACTTCAGAACGACATCAGATTCTTCCATGGAAGGATAGAATACCCGAAAGACTCTTCCGGTGGCCAAACCGATACGCTGATAGAGCATCAATTCAGTCATTCTGCGTTGTTGAGACTTGCGGCAGTCTTCGAGGATCTCAAGGTTTCCACCAGCATTCAGGTCATGTGTCTCGCACTGGTAAGCATGGCTATAGCTTACAATGCAACTGTACAGTCACTTCTTCAAAAGGAGTCTGGCTAAAGAGATCGTTCGCAAAGAAGCCTCTCCTCATACGTATGATCTTACCTTGGAGACATCATGCATTCGTACAGCTATACCACGACAGTGTCTGCCAAACGGAGATACTGCCGTATCTGGATAAAAAGTCGGTTTGATTGTCATCACCCTCGTCGGCATTGGCTTTCATTTTTCTCATCAGCTTTCAAGTGATAGGAAGCTGACCTGCCGTGATGATTATGCTGCTTGGTTTTACTAATTGATGGGATGAAGTAGAAAATATTCATGATACCAAGGCACGGTAAGATGGAAGTGAGAAAAGCGTTTTGATTCTGAACCTGACGTCTGTCTAGAATGATAGAGGGCAACGGGTAAGACATATGATGAGACCGATGTGTAAGAGCAGACAAGAGGGCTTTGATAACGCTTGGTAAAGATCCCGACTTGCATGGTGCTTGAGGAGGGAAAGAACATAAGGTAAGGAATCCGCATAAGATCCTCGATCAAAAGTCTGCTAGACGTGTTGAAAACAAACAATCGAACACAGCGGCCTGTGAACAGCGCTGGTGCATCGGTGAGGGACCGTTGGAGTTGGTGAGGCGAAAACAGCCTGGTGCACAGACCTGATGTTGTTGGTGAAAACAGAATCAAAAAGCCTGACGAACAGAGCTGATGTTGTTGGCGAGGAGGGAACAAGAAGCATCTTTGTGAACAGAGATGATGCAGTTGGCGAATAAGAGAGTAGAAGAATAGGGGACCTTGGGGAAAGGAAAAAGGGCAGCATGATGAGTCAAGCATGAACCAACAAGAGAGGAGGAATGGAAAGTAAGGAAAGTCTGTTGAGCAAGTCGGGCGTCCAGGCCAGGCGTTCAGTGGGCATGTCTACCACGACCCCTGCAACGGCCTCTTCCTCTTCTGCCGCGAGAAACGTGACTACCGTCCGAAAAACCGTTCTGATCATCACCACCGAATTCATACTGCAGCTGCTGAGGTGAAGTGAAGCCGTAGTAGTTGTTGACCACCGTGATCGTTGGCGCATAGCAATAAGTATTGCCACCATATGGCCAAGGAGGTTGCAAAAACTCAGTGAGGGCTTGCAGTGGAAAGAAGGGAGCAGCCAGCTGGTTATGGTGAAGCGGAGTAGCATACTCCTGCATCCACTGGTTGCGATCGACGTGATTGTGATGATCATGGACACGAAAGTCGAAGCCGTCCTCTCGATCAATTGACTCGACCGACGACTCTCGAGAGCGGCGTCTGTTGCGAACGTTGCGAGGCATGACACTGTTGTTGGAGTTAGTAGAAACGTGCACGGGAGACCCAACTCGTGTTTGGGAAGCTGAAGACGCGATGTCTTCGGGACCAGAGCTCATAAGAGCAAGCCGATCGGGATGAACGGAAGACATGCGTTCACTTTCGAGTTCCTCTGCAGATTCGGACTCCTCGAAGTCGAAGTCGGAGTCGTTAGGAAGCTGGGCAGTGGCTGCCAGAGCGCTGTAATCAGCGTGCAAGCGACGAACATGCGCGATGCGAGCTGAGAAGGGCTGGGAGACAGCGAGACGGACAAGCTCATGCTGAGCGTTGACTGCGTAGTGCTCAGCCATGAAAGGGTCAAGGTCATGGCGTTCGTCCCACAGTGCGGCTTCAATGCTAGTGTTGAATGGATCGCACATAATGGCAATGGCTGATTCCTTACTTGTGATGTGCGTTTGGACGTGTATGGATGTGTTAGAACAACAAAGAGAACTTTTGCGTGATAATCGTGGAGATTGAGAAGGGTGAAAGCGTGGCAGGTGAAAGGAAGTAGAAGCGTATGCGCAAACAATCAATGTTTTGCTTCTCACGAGTTTTGAGCTTCACTTTCGTATTGAGACATCCGTCACGAACTTTTCTCTTGGCTCATCGCAGACTCGGAGCAACCAAAGGCCTCCAGCTTCTTGTTTTTTCCGTTTGCTCCGTTTGCTTGGTCTTTCGATTTTCCAAGCAATATCGTAAGTCACCACGGTTTCGACGTTTCGTGATCTTTCTGGTACTCTCACAAAGCAACCTCAAAACCTGTCTCTTCATCACTTTTCACAACACCTCTCTATCTATCAATAATCAAACTCTCCGCCAACCACCCGTCACCTTGTCGAAATGAGCAACCCTCTCACCACCAAGACCCACGAGGGCCTCTGGGATGAGCGACTCGACCTGGACCCAGCCATGGCTGTTCTCTACGAGATTAACGTGCAGCATGAGATCAACCGCATCTGTTCTGTAAAGACAGATCCTGACATGCCACGCCTGGCCGCAATGCATGTGTTGAAAGCTCGTTACCGTGCTATGGTCATGGTTGCTGGCGAGAGTATGTCTATTCACGCTGTCAATGTCGTGCGCTACTACGAATCTATGGGCTCTGAGATGCTCGTGTCCGGTGGCTCGATGCCACCACCTGAGTCCGCTGCAAGAAACGTCAACTTGAAGAACGAACAGGCCGATGATAGCGAGAAGTCACCAGTCTTCGAGGACAGCAACGAGTGGCCAAATACCCGAGATGGTGTTCCCCGCTGCTTCCATCACCCACACCGCCCCTGGGCTATCTACCACCCAGCTTCTGCGTGCAGAGAGCTCAAGGAGCAGCAAAAACTCTATGGCAATGTAGAACGACGTGTTCAGAAGCAGGCAACTCGCCGAGCTCCTTCGTCCTGGTCGTCGTACAACGACAACAACAACAATCGGTTCGGCTACCGCAATTACCCCAACACCGCTCGGGACAACTATCTACGTTCCGACCATCGCCGTCCTAAATACAGAGACCTCGGAGGTGGCCCTGGACAAGATCGCTGCCGTCAATCACGCAGCGTATCGCCAAGATCGCGTCGCCGCTCCAGATTCCGATTAGACCATGAAGTACGTGCAAAAGCTCCTACTGTCTTCCCTGGCCGTACTGATTGCTTTTACGAACTAGTAGCGCGATGTCGTTGGCATTTCACGCGAGACAAGAACCGATGTTCTATAGGAAAGCGGTGTTCTACCGCAAAGAGCTGGAATTGAATTAGTGGAACTGTCGAGAAGAACCGACTTTCTATCCTTGGGTAGCATGGCAAAATGGATAAAGTGAGCGGAAGGAGGAAGGATATGGTTCTTCTCCATCATCTGCGACTTCCCAAAACAGCAAAGCAAGTCCAACAGAGGGCTAGAAGTAGCGTGTATATCAACGAGCAGCCCACAAATCAGTATCTTTTACAGATGCCGTGATGTGAAATCATACGAGAAATTCATGGTAGGGTATCTCAGAAGGTGCGAGATAGGAAGCACAAAACAAAAAGTTACAAGGCAAGAAGTGCGAAAAAGAAATGGCTGCTTCGAACAAGATAAAGTATGACTATGAAACTGCCGCAAAGAGGGCCCGAAATGCCGAGCAGAAAGCCAAGAAAGCAATCAAGGCCGCTCAGGGGGGCTCTGAATACCCTCAGACAAGAAAGAAAGACCATGAAAAGAGAAGCAGAGGCACTGCAGACTTCTAGGGAGCCTTCGATCGAGCCAGAAAATCTTGACGAAAAGTATCAAGCAGCGGGCAAGAAGTATCTCGAGACCAAGAAAAGACTCGACCTTGCCACCAAGAACAACCCAGGCATGGTCGAAGAGCATAAGGTTGAGCTCACTAGGGCAAGATGCGAGATGGCGTGCGAACAGCTTCATTGGTAGAGGTGGCCCGGCGACGTACCTTTTGCTCGGTCGGAAGAGCGCAAGATCGAGTGTGAGGCTTGGGAAGCTCAGGCTACGAGAGAAGAGGAGGCCATGTACTGGCGAACATTGGCTCTTGCGGCTTATTGCTTCCTTGAGGGCATGCTCTGGGCTGGTGCTGAATTGGTGTCTGGCGCGAACCATATCATGGATCGTTGGTACGAGATCGCTTATGACAGTGATGGCGAGTTTGATTCAGTCTAGCTAATGTGTACCAGTAGATCGCTTGATCTGCTTGTAGAAGTTGGAAATTTGAACTTCTAAACGAGATGTTCTACAATCTCTCTACAAGGTATTAACCAGAGTTGCTACACTGAGCACCGTTATCACATGCTTATCTATACCTTGCCTGCAAAATTCCTGCTGAGGTTTGTCCTGCTTTGTCACGATGCATGGAGCCTCATTCCTGATCATCCACCGAGCCGGAGTGTCGAAGACAAGCCTAGGTTTGCGCAGTATGATAGTACAGCAAAACAGCTTGTGAGCACCTGTCGGAACCTCAAGTCTTGCAAATAATGAAATACATTGCCTGGATGATTCAATGCTATGTGGTGATATAAATGGAAAGACATGTAAACTTACCTTGACAAATCATCAAGGATAAATAATGGACATAGTGTATAACCATCGGCAAACCTCTTGCTCTAGGATGTTAATGCCATCTATATATTACTACGAGGAGACAGAAATGGTTGAGAATTAATCCTATATGGAGCCTCCGGTTCATGCGGGGCACATTAGAAGGATCATTTGCATGATGTCATCCACAGTCTGAACTCCTTTAAGTCTCAAGCGGTAGACATATAGTTTAGGGCGTAATCCTCATCTCTTTTTCTGTTCTTCCTAATAACCCCAGACTTTGCAACATAACCCGCATTTCCTTTCTTCGAAACAACACAGTTTTGAAGGACCATGGCAGACACTCAAAACTCAGCTGAGGTCGAGGTTCCCGGCTACAACGATGTATTGCCTCTCTGTGATCCCATACACATGTGTGAACATCGAGAGCTGACAAAAAGGTTGCTTAAAACCAGACACCCGTGAGAGAAATCAGAGTTCCCTTCTCTCTAGAGGAATTCAATAAGTCCAAGCCTTTATTGAGGGTGCTTGTCGACCACGAAGTAATCGTGCGATATGCATGGTACCTTGAGCCTCCAGAACTCATCTTTCACGTCGCAAAGCCAGATGGAGCAGACGCCCAGGCTTCATAGTGGCTTTCGAATGGGCTACGTGGGCTTGATGCAAATCACCATGCTAGTTATCGCCCGTGACAATGGTGGAGACTGCAATTTCTAATTGTTGAGGTTAGAAGTTGGGGCATGATGTGTTGGAGGATTCGTGCAGATCGTCGTTCTTTAGGCAACAACCTACCTCCGTATGTGGAGGCTTGGAGCAGAATGACGTTGGATTCTCATTGAAATTGCTTAAAAGGTGTCTCTGAGTCCCCAAGAATCATTCTGCGAAACTTACCAATCTCAGACACAAAAAGGTCTAGCTCTTATAACATATTTCATACGGAGAACGCTGGACCCGCCGCTGACTCGCGGCAAATGGAGGCAAATCCAATACCGGTAGGGTCTCGCTCTTTCCGCAAAAGTGTCGACGATTCCGTTTACCAACAAGATCCCGAAATGTGGAAACGAGCTCGATTGTTTGTACGAAATATCACCAGTCGCTATGTCAACTACGCGGATCAGTCTATAGCCGTGTTTGAGAGAGATCTTCACAACCTATGGTATCTCTTCATTGGCGCCGCCAAAGTCACGCCTACAGATGCGGCCACTGCGGACAGATTAGCAGTTCAAATCTTGGTTGCGCGGGAGATGGGATTTCTCAAGCGAATTTCAAGTCAACACGCGGATGGTCAGGTTGCCTACACATCGGGTCAGGCAAATGGTCCGCTCCCTCGTATATGGGTGGATCTTCCGTTTCTGACAGCAGACCTAAGAGCTGCTTGGACTGAAGCAATGACAAGAAGTGGTGCCCTCTCTTCCGACCATCTCGCTAACCTTGCCGGATTTATTGCAAGGCTCGTGGCTTTTGGCATTCATGAGGCTGAATTGTCTCAATGCGGTCTTCTCTTGTTACGAGAAGCTTTAGAGATGCCACGACAGTTACTCGAAAACAATAACACTGATCAGAATGACGATAAACCTTTGTCTTACTTCATGCCCGCTTTGTTGGCCTGGCTTCAACATGGCAGTTATAAACTGTTCGGTCTCGCTGCCCGTGGACATGGTTCAAAGATCGAACTCGAAGATAGGGGAGATGATGAGGATCGTTGGGTCGCCGCTGGTCCTTTGTTGGCGGCCTTGTCCTCAGAACATGGGGGAAGAATTACAGGGTTTTCCATGGTTCGATGGGATTTCTGGAAACAGGAACTAGACGATATTGCTGGTCAAAGTCATTCTCTAGAGGAGAATGTCCAGGGGCAAGCGAGACGCTGCTTCAACTATCTGAACTCTTGGGAGGGCATCACAGGAGGCGATAGCCACGATCGCGACCTAGCGAGGAAGGTATACTTTGATACTGAATAAGTATATAGTGCGTCTCACAGGGCCTCCGCAGTGCCTCCATGTCTTGTGTACAAAGAGGCAGAGAATTGGAAATGGAGAGGAAAGAAAGAGAAAAGCAGTGGAAAGTTAGAAGACATAGACGATGATGATGGCGCTGCGCCTTGGCGTCGCTCTATCACATGTCAATGTTTGACACACAATTCAACTCGATAATTGCGCAGTCGCAACCAAGTAAGTGCCTTCCAATTCCACGATCGGTCTTCAACTGTCACCGTTTTCTCCATCAAGATTCACCTGTTTCGTACTAACTTTACTTTACATATAGGCTGACACGCTCTCAGATCGAACAACATGAACGCATCAAGCATTTCCGTACGCAAGGCCTTCGCACGCACGACTGCTGCCCTCAAGACCGTCGCTTTCGAGGCCGTTGCTCTCGACGCCGCCAGACGCAGAGCCGAGAACGCTTGCCGCTTGAAGAAAGCCATGTTGTTGGTCAAAAAGGTGGTGAAGATCCTAAAGACAGAGAGAAAGGCCAACAAGGCCAAGAACAAAGATTGTCACTCTCCTGAACTAGAAGAGAAGGAGCTGGACGTGTTACTCCAGCGATACAAAGCGCTCGGTGACGAGTACCTTGAGAAGAAGAAGAAGAAGCTTGACGTACTTACCGACCCCGTCCGAGTCAAGCATGCTCTCTCCATTGCGTTGGACACCTCCATACTGACCATGTGAGTAAATGCATGATCCTTTCTTGACAGCAATGGTGTTCGCAGAGAAACACGTCGTCCTAGGAAGCTTCTGTGGCTGCAAATGTATTCAGAAACCAATCGTGCATCTTTATGAATCTTCACTAGATGACTTTGGAAGACGAGATGATGGATCAACAGCAAGCGCCATGATTACAGGAGTGTGGATATTTTCTAGTATACATGCGCATTCTGCTCCAGCGTCCGTAATCTCGTTTTTCCCATTCCTTCCTGCTTTCAAGCCCTTGATCCATTGCTTTTCTCTCCCCGTTCGTTCACTGTCCCATTCTTTGCTTCCTGCATCTCTCGACCTGTCCGGAGACCACTCACTCCAAGCCCTCCATCTGATTCATCTGACGACACTTGCACCTGCAAGCAGCAACACTCTCCCCACAAGTCCCAAAGACACAATCCCTATATCCACCCAACTGCTGCGCTCTACTCTGCATCTGCGCTCCCTCAGCTCTGGCAACCATCCCTTCAACCTCCTTTGCCTTCCTGAGCTTCTCCACCTCTCTTTCAGCTTTTCTGGTGGCGTCTTCAGCGCGAAAGCCTGTTCTTTCAGCCTCGGACAACTCGGTTCTGGCGATGATGGTGGAGCGGGGAGGGACCCAGTGATAAATTGGCTTGAGGGGAGTGAAGGTGGCGGAGGGAGGGCTACTTGTGGTTGTAGAGGCTAGTGAGAGAGGAGAGATGAGTTTTGCGCTGGGAGTGGGTGGGGAGGTCTGCTGGGTGTTGTTCATCGTTGGCTCGCTAGGCTTCGAGATGGTGGTAGAGTTGGGAACGTTCTTGTCAGTGTTCGTTGGCGGAATTGCTGGCTTTGGTTCGGGGGCGGTCTTCTTGTCCATGATGGGGGTTTGAGGTCAGTGAAGCTTGTTGTTGTTTTGGACGTGGTTGTTGGTGTCGTGGTCGTGGTCGGTGGAGTCAATTTCGCTCTCTTTATACCCACTCAGGGGCTCTGAGTTGGTGTTTCTGATAGTGTTGGCAGCCTTTCCAGTCTCACTAGCGTTGTTGTTCTCTGTAACAATACTCAGATTGTCGACAATGAACTCTGTTTCGCGAGGTCTTGCGGGAGTGGTGTTGGGAGTGTTGGCAGCAGCTGCATCGCTGCTTGTCGACGATGGTAGCGCCGGAGAGCCGTCTTGTTTAACGCACTCCCTGGTGACCTTAATGCAGTTTTGGCAGCTTGGTCTGCCCTCATCACACTTGACGTGACGATCTCTGCAGATAGACGCATACGCAAGGACGTTGCTAGATCAATGTGCTGAGCTATACGTGATGGAAAAATATGCCTACAGACGTGTCAGGCTTCAAACACTAGCCAAGGCCACAAGGGAGATGCTTGCTAACGCTACATCTATTTCTTTCCGAAGTGATCATTATCCAAAGGTACAAGTTCTGACGCTGCATTTCCCCTTTCTCATATCCCCATCTTGTATGTCCAACATTCTGGTCACTTTTTTGTGTTGTGCTCGACTGGGCCAGACAAACCTGTTCTCATACTGAGAAGTGTGGTTTTGCTGATCGTCACCAAACTATCGTTAGATGGTAGACACAACTTATGAGGGCTTAAGCTGAGAGGGACAAGGTCATTGCCACAATGGCATTTGAGTGTTCTGCAGACCAACCGGAAGCTGTCTTCAAGCCGATCAACGAATGGGTTGACGCCAACACTTTGAAGATCAGTAGCATCTTGGGCTTAGGATGGGGATGGGAAGCTCGTATCCAGGCGTACTCTCGTCAACAAAAGACTGGCTCACAGGTAGAATCGCGAAGGCAAGAATTTATCAGGAAAATCCCGACTGGAGGATGAACTTGTCCATATGATGGAATGAGAAGGGGAATACTCTCCTACACTATCTCGAGCTCAAGTGCAAGTCCGAAGCAGGAGAGACTGACATCTGCTTTGGGGTCTGGAAGCTGACTGGGGAAAGGTCAGGGGACAGCTTTCGATACAAGGCACGCCGTCTACAGCTTGGACAATCGGCATCTTTGTGAACAGAGCTACGAATCCCCTGGCCGGACATGGCAACTGGGCGATCAAAAGACATAACCACGATGTTTGGCTTTTGGCTAGAAGCCAGCTTCGTACACGATACTCAAAATGACGCAGTCGATTACCGGAATCGGCGTGGATAGGTTTTCATGAGCAAGCGAAATCGGCAAAGCACTGTCTAGATATACAGAGGATACAAGCGGCTGACCAAGAAACAGACAGAGTGCTTGCATTGGGGCGAGAAAATACAACGAAGCATGCGGATTCGAGGTCGAAGAGGGGAGTGGATTCAAGATATGTCATAACCAAAGCGAAGAGGTATCTCAAGCACTGATGTGTGGAAAGAATAACGCAAGACTGGGGATGGAAAATACAATGTGATGAACAAGAAATGATTCAGTCGTACAGAAAAACAATGAAGAACAATGCAGAAACCAAAAAAAAAAGCAGAGATCCAAAAGGGCAAGACGCTTCTGAACAAAGGAGATCAGTGATAGCTGCACCCCATCACATCGGAGAGACGACTACTGCCTCCGCTGCTGTAAAGGCTGCGGAGGGTGTTGGTCATGCCGGAGGTCGTCTTTGTCAGGAGCCTTCGGCGGCCGATCGTAGGCGTAGTCAGCAGCATATCCCTGATCCCTAGGTTCAGCCGTGTGGGTTACAGCATCGTAGCCATCGTCAAACTCTGCCTCTTCCTCATCGTGCCTGTCATCAGGACCGACATTCTCATCAGGATAAGTCTGAGCCGGAGCGGGCTTTCCTTTTGCATTGTTCTTTTTTCCTTTCCTGTTCTTTTGCTTTGCCTTTTCCAACAAGCGTCTTCTTTCCTCTGCTTTTTGTCGTTCCTTGCGATCCTTGATCTCGTACTGACGAATCAGAGCCTCAGGACGGACGCCCCAGATGTCTTCGTACTCGCAGAATTCACAAATCCACATGGAAGCCGGTGTCGGGCGAGTGTGGTAGTTTGTGTATTCCTGCTGGAGACGTCGCTGCCGTTCTTGGAGGGCAAACTCTTTGCTGGGACGGCGAGGGCGAGGTTTGCGGGGCTGTTGCTGTTGTTGAACAGGCTGTACAGGCGGTGCAGGGGGGTTGGTGTGAGTGGGAGCATGAGTTTGCTGGGAGCGAGAAGCCGAGTGATTGGCCAGCGGAGAGCGGGGCATCGAGTTGGGACTAGGAGTGGGTTGTTGCTGGGGCCAGAGCATCTTGTTGGACGAATCAGACTCGCAGGTAAAGGTGAACTGCGTCTGCGGCGTCGTCGTCTGCGAGGGCGAGCGAGCAAGGAGACTCTCGTTGTTCTGCTTGGTAGGCGTGGTCGGCGCTTCCTGGTCTTGGTCCTGGTGGGCGCTGGCGATGGCCTGAGAGATGATGCCGTCGGCTTGTTCTGCGCAGGTCGTGTAAGTCTCTTGTGCACTGTCACAGTCACTGCATCGTCTCTTACTGGTGCGAGTGCCGTCGCCTTTCCAGTTGCCTCCGCGCGACTTTGCCGAGAGGCTGGAAGCGTGGGCGTTGTGTTGCCTGCCAAACCTGCCACGTCCACTGCCTGATAGTTGCCTCGAATCCTGCAAGTGTTCTTCCCTTGATGCAATACCCATGTTTGCCAACTCTTGCGACAGACTGGACTGGTGCACACCGCCACCGCCAGAGAGAGGAATCTTGCGCTTCTTCTTGTTGCTCGTGTTCTCGAAGGATTCGTAACCGTCAGCTGAAGAGGCGGTAGATGCCGGGGCTGGAGGAGCCTTTGCTGCCATCAGCTTTCTCTGGACGCTGTCGACTCTGGAGCCGTCGTTGACAGGTGAGGACCAGCGGTAGTTGGGATGATCATAAGCAACCAGCTCTTCATCTTCGTCACTCTCGTCGACATGGTGGTCTCCATTGCAGGTGCAGTGACTGTGCGAGTCGTGGTGGTTGAGGGCGCGGGGATTCATCTTCTCGACAACGCCGTAGGGAAAGCTGAAGAGGGGTGAAGTGGATGGTGGGTCAGGAGGATAAATGATTTGGCTCTGCTGTTCGGGCGACAGCTGTTCTCGTAAACGGTTCTTGGGGAGGGGTCTGATGGGCCGGTCGGGGTAGACTGGCGATAGGGTGTCGGGGGATCTGGTTAGTGATGACCTGCGCGGCCACACATATTCTGTATGGGGAGAGGCTGTCAGTTGGTGGGCTTCTTCTTGTTGGTGGATATCGAGTGTCTTGGATCGAGGCTGCGGGGTGTTGTGGGCAGCGTTTGGGCACACGACTTGGCTCAGACTGCCGCCACAGCGCCGCCGACAGCACAGAATACGCCGGGCACTCCAGATGGGGTTTGGATGAAGAGGTAGGAAGACAGACGAGACTCACCTGCGGCCGCCATGGTAATAGCATGCGGTGGTGGCGGGCGAGAGGTCAAATGTCCTCACCCTCTGCCAGATGCGCAATGCCCAATCTGCCAAGCCCCGTCTTTTTGACTTCTGCCGGTGATTGTCCGTCATTTAGTCAGCATCTCTCCGCTGCACCTCCGAGCCCGACCACCTTTCCGAACGCCTCCTTGGGGACCCATGGCAAGCATTGTCTAACGAGGCAGGGAGACACTTGCATAACATGCCATTCCAGGTTGCCTGGCTTCTGAATGCAGATACGATGATATGAAATCCTGTGAAAGAAAGCTGTAGGCCATCCCGAAAGCCCAATGCAAACATGAGGCTCAAGGTGTTCGGCAACCCTGTCCAGGCTCGGGAGTCGGAAATCGGTCTACTGGTCCGTGCAGAAGACTCTTGACTTCATCTCTTGGGCACCAACTTCTTCTGTCTCTCATTTGATGCTTCGAGACAAAGACTGCCTGGGGACAGGCTGTGGTGACACCCGATGTTGCATAGTCGATAAAGACATCTCTGCAGTCTTCCTGTCTCAGAAGTAGGTTGGCTATGTATGCATTGGCTGTTTGACTGCGACAAAGGGGACATGTCGACATGTGCAATCGAGCTTCCAGAACATGTAGGTATGAGAGTTCAGGTGATGGACAGCCCGTTGGTTGGAGGACAGTTCTATGCTGTGTCATCTAGCCGTCGGTCGGTTTGATTCCTCGTGCAGAGTAGGGAGGCAGAAGTCGGGGTTCAGGCCGTGAAGCTGCAAGTCCAAGACACGAAGGCAGCCAACTGTAGCATCGCACCTTCCCACAAACACAAGCTGTGTCTCTTGGCGTTGAAACACTCACTTCAGCGCTTCTTTCTCAATCACCCACTTCCAAGACACGACCATCACGGCGCGTCTACCGCAGCGACTTTTTACTTCCTTCTTTCCTCACCTCCACCTCCGACTGCACAACAGTCTATTCCCAAATCTCACACTCCTCTCTTACATTCCATCTTATACACTTCCTCTCATACCTTCTGCGTTCTGCGCGCACGCCATCATGCAGCGCTACTCTGTCGTTGTCAGCGACACAGGCTGGCCAGAGCCTCTCAAGCTCCTTGTGCCTTTCCAGTCGTCATCCAATGCCGCCGCCCTCACCGCCGAAGTTGTCAAGCGCGCAGTTCGCTACGGTAAGACTCTCAACGCCGCCAACTGCACTCTGCGCCTGGCTACCGTCGATGGTCCCATCCTCGACCCTCAAGACACTCTGTGTGACTTGGTCGTCGACGAACAGCTTTTCGCTGTTTTCAACTCTGCCAACCATGCCGCTCCCGCTCAAGTAAGTCTGCCCTTCAAACTTCACTCTCATGATTAGGCGACTCACAAAAAGTAGGCTGCCGATGTCACCATGACCGGAACCCAAGATCAGTCAGCTGGCGCTCAGGAGTCTCTCACCATCCGCAACGCTGTACCCATCCGTATTATCACACCAGCAATTGCCAAGTTGATGGCCAAGGACCCAAAGGCGTTGCCTACTCCAGCCTTCAAGCTCCCTGCTACTTCCAAGCTCCAACAGCTCCATGACGATGCTGTTCGCCATCTTAGCAAAAGTGCCCCTGACTATCTGGACACTGCTTCCATCTTGGACCTCCACACCCATGAGCTTCCAATTTCGTCTTCTTGTCTGGAATCGACAATCGAGGAGACCGGCTTTGCTACAAACCTCAAGGATGGTATTCTCAACATCTATGCCGTGCCACGCCCTGCCTTGACTATACGCTCGCCTGAGCCTACTGGCAGAGTCGGCAAGAATGACCTCTACGCTGCTGGTCTGCACTGGCAGCCCGATACCCCACAGTCTAGCCGTGGTGTAGCCATGTTTCTGTCGTCTCTCAGAGTCCTTGCTCACCTTCTCAAGGGTGATTGTGCTACAGATGAACACAGAGAGAGAGTCGTCTACGTCTTTGCTCTCCTCTGCTGCTTCCCACCGGCCGTGCGCGCTCTGCATCTGTTAATCCAGGGAAGCACCATCTCCCTCACCGCGAGTTCTGCCCTGAGTCAGGCCTTCTATTGCGTCCTTGGAGACCTGGGTCACAAGAAGCTCATCAGAAACGACAATGCCAGACTCTTCGAGGGCACTCGCCTTCTTCTTGGTCTCATCATGGAGAAGGCCAACCAGCTGAAACCAACAAATCTCACAGTCCCTGTCTATTCGTCGCAGATCCATACTGTGCAGTTCGAAGATGTCTCTCCAGCCTTCCGTCTCGTACCCCTCGGTGGCAGCAACACCCGTCCTACCACGTCGACATATGTCCAGCCCGATGCAAACTCTGGACAGCTGAAGCTGAAGCTGCTGTCAGAATCCAAGCAAAGTGCTACCATCTTCAACCCACCAACTGATCTTTTCGCCCGCACCCAGACTCTGCAGGAGGTCGTCAACTCTAGTGATCTTCGCAACTTGCATCAGCTTGCCAATCTCTGTGGCAAAGTCTCCCTCTCAGTGGTTAGGCCATCTTTGTTATCTTCTGTAGCACCCGAGCACTTGACTTTCGACTCCGAAGGACATCTCGCCGTTTACACGGGCAAAGCTGGCTGCGCAGGTCCCGGCGAAGATACCGTCCTCTTTCGTCCTTTGCACGGCGAAGAAACCCCAAACCTTGGCCAGGTTGAACAGCAAATTGCGCCTATTCTTCGATCCTTTGAAGAAGATGGCACTGAGGTCTTTGATGTACTCGGTTCCTCCCAAACCCGTGCTCTTGACGAGCCTGATGAGATTGTCATGTTTGCTGTAGACTGCAGTGCCAGTATGTCATCATCCACCGATCTCATGGGCATCGACACCAACACAGATGTCATTGAAGAAACTCCGGAAATCTCTCCTCATGTCTACACCAGAGTTGAGCTTGACGACACAAAGAAGTCTCTGTCCCAGCACGAAGTTTACAACGAGGTTATTGGTGCTGTGGTTGACTCTGCCCACGGTGCGAGATCTACCGTGGCGGCCAAGATGCTGATCTTGGTCTTTGATCTTCTTACAGGAGAGCTGGCAAACCTGCACGGTGAACCGGTCTACAGCCAATGGCAGCGCCAACAGAACAATCAAAAGATTGATAAGCTTGAGTTGTTCGCAGCTGGTCTCAAACGCTTTGAACAGGAGCTTGTTGACATGATCGTTCTTCATGCCATGGCCAAGTCTCCTCAGAAGTGGGTATGGAAGCTCGGCAACAAGATCCCTGGACGTACACAGATTCAGCCTCTTCCGAATGATGTGACCTTCATCCCACCTGCCCTCAAATGCCCTATCAAGCTGGATCTCATCCAGGATCCTGTCGTAGCAGCTGATGGTCAAGTTTATGGTCGTCAGGCCATTACCAAATGGATGTCGGTCAGACGTTCGTCGCCACTGACCGGACTCATCCTTGAAAACACCGAGCTCAGACCCCAGCTCGAGTTGGCTGGGCAGGCTGATAGATGGCTGCAAGCTGAGGACCTTGTCGAGCCTGAGGAACGCCCAGTGAACAAGCGTCGTCGTACCTCAGTACGTCAGAACATGATCACGTTCTCGAACTCTTCTCATCACTTCTCTCGCGCTTTGCTACCGACTACTACCTTGCTTGACTTGTTCAAGGTCGCGTTCCGTGGCATGAAGGGCCGCCACAACGCTTTCCAGCTATCGTGGCAAGGAGTCATCTTGCGACCATCTTCGGGCACCCTCGCAGACTCGGGCATCACAGGAGGTAGTGTCATTACTGTTGTGGTGGCCGATGATGTCAACATGATTCCTGATGGTACATCTTCTTTGTGCTTGATCAAGGTTTACACAGGCGACAACCGTCCAGACTTCTGCTATTGGGTTCCTAAGGACACCGGAAACTCCTTTATGTCTCTCATGACCAAGTACTGGCGCTTCAAGTGGACTAATCAGCCATGGACCGACTACAAGAAGCAGGAGATTTGGACAGACCTGAGGAGCAATGGCGATGACCACTACTTGGGAAACATTCCCGAGAACTCTGAACTTCTTCGAACCTATCTCACTCCTTACCATGCATATGGTCTACTTGAAGCTGAGTCGGTTTATAAGAGCGAATCGACTCGCTCGAACCCTCAGAGAATCTACGACAGTGATGACGAGGATGAGGAAGATGACAAGCCTTTGGTGTTGAAAGTGCAGGTCTCTGAAGCAGCTGTACGCCAGAAGAACATTCGCCGTCTGTCGCGCCTCGAAGTCCTGAAGCAGATGTTCGAAGCCATGATCAACCGCATGATTGCCTACTCGTACAAGACCCACATTGGTCTGATCACGTTTGACTCGACGGCAAAGGTGTCTCAGTCAATCACTCATGTCATCGAGAACTTCCGAAGAAGTGTTCAGAGCATGCACGCCGATGGCGACACCGCACTTTGGGATGGTCTCAAGCTTGCGCAAACCCAGATTATGAAGTATGCGGAGAAGTATCCCAAGGCTCAACGTCGCATCATGTGCCTCTCTGATGGAAATGATACCAAATCGGTCGCTGGTCCCGCTGATCTTTGCTTCCAGCTTCGTGAGAACAAGATCGCCGTCGACTCGGTTTGCATTGGACAAGACGACAACATGGATTTGAAGGCACTCTCAGTCATGCTCAAGTCTTACTGCTTCTATCCCAAGGATCTCACCACTGCGCTGGCCATCTGTGAGATGGAGCCTGTCTTGTCTCAGACTGAGCGTCCACTCCCAGCTGTGACTACTGCTGATCTTACACGCAGCTCCGCCTTGAACAACTTCTACACTATGCGCCACCGTGCTGCGTTCACTGTCGTCACTCAGGATGTGTTCCCCAAGCGCAAGGAGCATCCCAGACTGGAAGATACATTTATTCAATTGACCAACCGCATTCGATCCAACCCGAGCACCAGCTTCAGTCTACCTACACTCAGAGCATCTCGTCTCCTTGTAGAGATGCGCGACATGGCCACTGCTCCTCACCCGAAGTACGACTGTTATGTATCTGAAGCCGACATGTTCTTCTGGAAGATTGTCATGGAGGGCGTAAGTTTTACTGTACGGTGATACGAATCACAAGGTGCTAACATATCTCAATAGCCTCCCGAGACTCCATACGAAGGCTGCACCTTCTTGCTGTATCTTGAGATGCCGGAGAACTTCCCTGCCTTTCCTCCCAAAGGCCGCTTCGTGACTCCGCTCTTCCATCCCAACATCAATCGCCATGGTCGTATCTGCCACAGCATCTTCGACCGTGACTGGACCACAGATACCACTCTCAAGAGTGTTCTTGACACTGTCTACGGTCTCCTCTTGCAAGCTGAAGCTGGCGACGCCGTGTAAGTCCTTCGAGGCGGTCTGCAAAGCTCAACATATACTGACAAGCAGTCTAGGCACACCACTGTGACCCTCGGTTTCCATCATGACGAGGTTGCTTTCGCCGAAGAAGCTCGTCGTCACGCTAGGAAGCACGGTAAAAAGTCTCGCAAGGAGTGGAAGTACGAGTTGCTCGACATTGATGAAGACGAGGACGAAGATGAAGTGTTGTGATTTGCGTCAACATCGGTGGACTCTCAGTCGATGGTTGTTTTGGGCAAAAAAGAAGGAG
Source organism: Aureobasidium sp. EXF-3400 (assembly GCA_024195585.1). Taxonomy (NCBI): domain Eukaryota; kingdom Fungi; phylum Ascomycota; class Dothideomycetes; order Dothideales; family Saccotheciaceae; genus Aureobasidium; species Aureobasidium sp. EXF-3400. Next base: position 58,840 of record SWBL01000200.1, on the reverse strand, counting down.
ATGGAGCGTGACAGACAATGCGAGCGGACCGGCAGCTCTTTCTGAGCTGCTGCCATGTCGTCATTTATTGATTTCCTATGCATAACATTCAAGATAGCTCTTAGCTTTGCTGCAAAGTCATTAGCCAGGAAGAAATTACAGAACGTTTCTTCCACGAACCTTCTCAATTGCACGTCCATGTCAACTTGACCACAAATTCGGACATCTTCGTCATCGAATCGGCATGACCTTGATTCCTTGAGCTATGAGCCACATAAACAAGTTTGCATGACTCCAAGGACTTGGAGAAAGGACGAGAGAAATTCCAGTGGTCGGTCGTTGAACATATCACCCTGTCTCTTGTAATGCACTTTACCATCATCATATCTCTCTCTCTCTCTCTCTTGCGTGAATTTGTTTCTAGCCATTATTTATCGAAGTACGAGGACTTGTGAAATCTATTACTTTATTTCTATACTCACAGCTGCGAGGAAGTCTTGGAGATTGATATCAAAAGGGCAGTATTTGGGTTTTGCGTCACTAGCTAAATCTAAGGGGATGAATATGCTGGACAGACGTCAGAGGTGGCACTGGAGAGTAGGAAGTCTCAAAGGCTTGATGGTGTCAACAGGTCACATTCGAGAGTGGTTGTTTGGGAGATGCCGACGCAGCGGGATGTGTCCCGCTGCTGAATTGCGTATGAGCATTACTGGCAGTCAAATTCAGTTGTTGTTTTGCAAGTCCTGAATCATGTTGTGAAAGCAATGGATATTAGCATGATCGTCTGGAGATGTGTATGGAGCAGTAGCAGCGCAGTTGATGTGTCAGAGCGTCGAGCCCTGTAACTACAGGCAAGAGCGTGTCATAGGCAGCGACTCTCCTGATTCGAAGTGCAGATGGAGGAAGCAGGAGAGTCAACGGGTAGCGGCGAAGGACCAGGAGATTACAGGTAGCTCAAAGGTACGATGAGCGCGGCATCGAACGTGGAAAGCCTCGTGTCGGATCAACAGGTAGCAAAAGCGACAGACAGGATATATCAGCAATGAAGAACAGACATAGCTTCGAGAATGCATAGATGTTGACTACGAAATAGAACAGAAGCAGTCTATGATTTGACGAGCGAGGGACTCGAGAGAGACTCGCTTGCAGAGCCGGTCCGTAAAGTTGTTGATGGATAGCTGTTGCTCAGCCATGTTGCTGTACGAAGACAGGGTCAATAACGGGATAGGTTGACATACAACAGATGAATGCGTCTGCGGCCAATCGGTCGATATAAATTGAAAAGGCAAACGTGCTTGAGAGGAAGGAGCTGCATTTTGCCAATGGTAGCGACCGGGGATAGAAAGGGGGTCGGCGACGTTATTATTCAGTACCAAGGTATGTCTTCATTAGGACTTAATGTCGGCGACGTTGTCATTCAGCACCACGAAATCTTGTTAGTAGACTCAAGGTCGACGACAGCTGAAGACGCGGCTCGTCAAAGGGAGGCAATGCGGTCCAAGGAGCATCAACGTTCCCGAGCTCTTCCATCGGGGCAGAAGCGTATTCAGATGTTCTTGAGGGTACGATCGAAAGGGAGGCGTGCTGAGCGTTTGATGAGTAGCTGTTCAACTTAGCTGAATCTATAGAGGCGTTGAATCTAGGTCACGACGATTTGGAAGTAAGGAGCATGCCATTCATGCAAGCAGTCGAGAGCAAAGCGAGATTATATGCAGATGAATGCGGAATGAACGAAGCGGCTCGCCCTGCAGAAGTTCGTGCCACTCGCTCGGGGAAAAGGCAGAGACGAGCGCCACGATACGCACGACTGACGGGCGGCATCCTCATCCGACTCAGTACTCGTCGGTAGCACTTCCAGGTTAATGGTACATTGCATGTTTAGGGCTGACGTGACCAAGAAGATCAGTGGCATTGACCTTGGTATCTCGGAAAAGCCATTGAAGCATGTCCCCAGCAACGACGCCGACTTTACAGGCTTGGAACTGGATGATCTTCATGGAAATCCGAGATGATGAAAGATTGAAAATTGCAGATTGTTGTTGTTGGGTGACAGGGGTGGATGGGTGCGTCGTGCAGAAAGTGGAGAACATTTGACGGCGGCCGAATCGAGGGCAAGAACGTTTGGGTACTTCCTTCTTTGGTCGCAACATCTGGCAAAACAAACCTCATTCTGATCATCCTCTTCTGGGATCTCCTTCTGGGCTTGCTAGATCGAGTCTGGACATGAGACAGGATCCGAGACATTTACCAAAGATATGGAAGATGGCCTGACAGACAGTCACACGTTAACCAGGAAAAGCCTGCCGAGCCTTTCGCGGCTCAAATTCTGACTCGTTGAAGCTTGCGTAGCAGGCAGCCCCTTCGACTCGCAATAGCAAATCAACTGTCGCATATAGACAGATACGAGTCTCGACGTGTCTGATCGACTGATGCCAGAATGCATTCCACAGACCAGGGTATTGTCAGGTGTTGGAAGGGAGCTGATAGAGGTCACTCGTCAGCCGGGCAACTGCCACTCGCTCGGGGTTCGACAATGCCTGTTCTCGAATTGCAAGCTCCTTTTTGGTACGCATCGTAATTTGGGTACATTGAGGAACCACAAGGGGCAATATGGCAGTTGGATGATAATCAACCTGGTCATTATTCGGAAGAAAACACAGTGACCTCGAGCCGTCACGTTTTGCGGAGCGGGGCGATCCGTTTCTCGCGGGCCGTCGGAACCTCACACCAACAAAACCTTGTTTTCCAAGAAGTCTCGACGTCTACTTCCTCATTCCAGCATGAGTCGCATGGTTAACACGTTGCTCACCAACGAACATCAACAAGCGAAAATGCACTGTTGCGAAAGGGGCATGCGCGTTCGTCGATGCCGAGGTCAGGGCCAGCCGCGACGACGAGTGTGGCAGCGTTGTGAACAAGCCTCGTGCACGCTCAGGTAGGGAAAAGTGCCGTCGCTAATGCGGGCCAGTTTTTCAAAAAGATCCCTACGCATGATGGCATCTGCTCTGTGCTTCTGCATGGTAAAGGCTTGAGCGTGTGGCCATGTCCGAGTGTCTCCTGATCTGTGAATAGCAACAGACATGCTGCATTCACGCCGTCGACGACATCTACAGCTATCTCGTCGAATCAGGTTGCGTTCCAAGGATCTTGCATGCTCTTTGGGCATCGCATCTGGAACATTTATCAATCTGGTCGCATTAGTTCGATCGCGTTATGTGAGGCAGGCCGATCACTTCCCGGCGCCGAGATGTCTCCAGCTAACAGGGCAGCCCTGTAAAAAATTCCGCCAGATTGGGTGCTGATTAAATTGACAGCGCCTCAATCACCACACTATCACTGCAACGACACGAATTCGAGTCTCTGGAAGAAACTCAGTTATATTGCATGCCACGACCAAATGAATATCGCAAACCCCGAAGGATCTGTGTATGCACGTTGACCGTTTTCACTCAGGAACCGGTACCAATGCAGACGATGAGCTGCCCTTGTTGTTTTCTTCTGCGTTCTTCATGTCGGTAATGCGGACTGTAGAAGTAAAGGAGAGCTATACGGGAAACGGATCCCTGGAAAACATGAATTCGTATGATAAGTGTGGCCACCCTACCAACGGTTCGCCCTACACATCCGAACTGAGTAAGGGCTTGCACATCACCGTTACAACTTCTGTCTACATTGAGGCATAACCCAACAACCTGGTTCTGACGGACCCAAGGACAAGGATTGGGAGATCATCATGACGCCTCTCCAGATGGCAGATGCAATATGGCATTAATCTATCTTGCGCTCCGGATCGAGGATGCGAGGTGTAAGGCCGTAGCTCGTCGCCAGAATGGGATAGCATTCTTTGAGATTTGTCAAACGGCATGGATCCTTATCCACAGGTGTGGCCCGTCTGTCATTGTTCGTTCTCTACCTGGAAACGACGTCCAAGGCTCCCCGTTACGCCACCATCGCTGTAGAGGCGGCCAGTGTGGTGGAACAAAGGAAGTTGATCTTGAGTCGAATCTAGCGATATCTCACTTCCCGTGTCACGAATGTATATGTACTGGCTCGACGCCTCTCAGGCTTGTCTGCATCCTCAACCATACCTCGACACATTCTTTTTTCATCCATCGGGCTTTTCACGAGGTCAAGGCTGGTGCAACTCGTTCTCACCTCCTTCCGACATCCAGTACTCTGTCAATTCGTCTTGTTTTTGTCTGGTCTATTATAGTATCTTGACCACTCAAGACCAAGCATATTCTTAGCCTTGCGAGATGGCTATCTACAGCTCATTCGACAAGGACCTGGAGAAGGGTAGCGACAAGCAGGTTGTTGTCATCACAGAAAAGAACTCATACTCTTCTTTTTCAAGCATATCAACGTCATCAACACTTGTCAGCCTGTCGAAGCCCGAGTTGACTAAAGCCGAGGAGCCCGTTCCGCCAAAGCGACAGGCCAGGATCATTCGATACTTACGACACACTGGTCTCAATGTATATCGGCGAATCTTCTCAATCGTTTTTCTCGCTAATCTTGCTGGTTTGATCGGCTTATTGGTGTCCGGTCACTCCTCCATCTTGACCCACATGCCATATGCGGCCAACGCTGCAGCGGCCAACTTCTTAGTCGCAATCCTGATTCGCCAAGATTACATTTTCAATATGATCTTTCGCGTTTGCCAACTGGTACCACTATCTGCACCACTTCGATTGCGTCGTATACTTGCCAAAGTGTACGAACACGGTGGCATGCATTCTGGATGCGCTATCGCCGGAACCATGTGGTTTATCCTATTGACGGTCCTCATCGTCGTCAACTTCGAGACTGGCCGCATCATTCACACGCCTCTGGTACCAATCTTTACCGTTCTTCTACTCGTATGCTTCCTCGTACTGTGTGTCTTTGCGCATCCGGCTATCCGTCACAAGTTCCACAACTCTTTCGAGTTTACCCACAGATTTGCTGGCTGGTGCTCGATCATCGTCTTCTGGGTCGACCTTGTTCTCATTGCCGACACTGTCCGTCTCCAGAACACCACTAGCCCTGAACCGCTGGGTATTGCGTTGGTGAAGCTTCCTGCTTTCTGGTTCCTCATCATTATGAGTGTGCACATCGTCTTGCCTTGGCTTCGTCTTCGCAAGGTTGCTTTCACCGCTGAACGCCTGTCTGAGCATGCTATTCGCTTGCACCATAAAGAACACATGGGTCCTTACCGAGGCATTGCCATTGCAGAATCACCTCTTGGTGAATGGCACCCCTTCGCCTGCTTCCCCGATGGTGACGGCGTCAACAACAGCATCATGATCAGCCACGCTGGTGATTGGACTCGCAGAACCATCGACAGCCCCAAGTCTCACTACTATGTCAAGGGTGTTCTCAAGACCAATGTTTTGAGTATGGCTTCCATCTTCAACCGCGTCCTGCTTGTCACCACTGGCACAGGCATTGGACCTGCTCTTTCATTCGTCGCTGAGCCAAGCCGCAGAGGTCAATGCCAGGTCTTGTGGGTGTCATCATCGCCCGAGAAGACTTTTGGCCAACCTTTGATCGACTGGGTGTATACTCTCAATGGCAATGCAATCGTGTGGGACTCTAAGAAAGACGGCCGGCCTGATATGGTTGCGCTGACGTTGCGGCTGTACAAGGAGATGAACGCTGAGGCTGTCTTTGTTGTGAGTAATCCCAAGTTGACCAAGCAATTGGTGTATGGATGTGAGAGCCGTGGTGTCCCGGCATATGGACCCATCTTCGATTCCTAGATGTTCCCTCTCATCATCTCTTTCGTTTTGTCTATCGTTCTTCTTACACTGTACACTTTCTCTCCACATATATTTTTGGTTTCCTTTTTCACTACCTCTCTTTTCTTTTCTCCATATCGGGGTCCCTTCTTCTTCTTCTTCTTCTTCTTCTTCTTCTTCTCTTCTCTATGATCCATAAACATGAGCGACGCAAGTCATTTGTACATCTCACAATGTTTTTCTCCTGTTCGATTAGCGACTTCAAAGGTCAGCGAGGTGGCGGATATGGCCATTCTGTTCCGATCGTCTTTTTATACTCTTACCTATATCATACAATACTTTCGACTTCGGCTTTACTGTCTGACAAAACTCACATCAATTGTGTTGTCTTGCACGATGTTGCGGATAACCATCGTCAATAGAGGTCAAATCAAGCCTCGCTTATCGATCAAATTGCTGCCTGCCGTGTCTTTGTGAGATCTGCGTATTTGTATCTTGGTAAGTCATTCAGTGCGTAAGCGATCAGATCTTCTTTTCATCTCTTTCTTCGGACGAGCTTCCGAGGAGATTTGCATGGCCGCGATCGCTTTGTTGCACTCGGCACTTCCGCGTGGCTCAAGCGAGATTTGTCCAGATCAAGGTGTCGATAAGATAGGTCGACATTCCTTCTAGATACCTGCGATCTTGATCAACTGCATCGAACATTGCAGGTCTGGTAGAGCACAGGATCAGCTGATCCAGGCTCACTGTCGCATGCGTGATAGAGTCGCACAAACCCAAGTGGTTGCAGTGCATCTCAAATGTCTCAGATTGCCGAGGACCCTTTGACCTCGGTCTATCGTACTCGTACCCAATCTGTCGGGAGTCAAAAATGCAGCTAGCCTTACATGACATTGGCATCTGACATGATTGAGGGTCGGCTCCCATAATAAGATCAATCACTGCACTTTTCCCGGCGGATAATATCTTTGACGTGAATGTTGAAGCCTGCAGGTGCTCATGGAGAGGATGGGTTGCGGCAAGCGCTCGAGGTGTCTTGGCATTCCCGCTTCCTGTTCATCCAGCTTTTGAGGCTTGCCGTGTTTTCTCTCGGCGAAAGTCAAGGTAACCAATCAATTGTACAACATGTGCTTGTTGAAAGGTCGATTGAAGCTTTCCAAGCATCGTACTGGCGCCACAGGGCAGTGGTGATCTAGGTGAGGTGCTTGTGGTAGAGGACATCGATTCAGAAGTCGAGCGACAAGATCTCGGTCTTGTTTCACGCCCGGGCGTGATTCTCGATGATGCCTATCTGATAAGGGTCTCAGAGAACATATCTCAATCAACCCCTGAGGCGAGGACCGACATATATAAGAAGCTCGATACCACTCGCAGATCAGGGCATCTTCGGCCCTCTCTTGACCGACCCCACAGTTTACCAAGATTCCATGACGACCTTCCTGATTGGCGTCTGACGATCGCGGTCGCGTCCGACAAGTTTTCAGGCGGTGGAGAGGCTTTGAACCAATCATTTGCTGCACGCTTCCATGTCGGACGACTATCTCGTCTGCAGTATGGCTTCATAGATGGCGCAGAAGAAACTATGACGATCAGAGGTATATAAGAGTCGAGCATGGCGGCACATGGCTGTGTCCAACACATAGCTTGTGCTCGTCCACTTTCGTCAAGATGCGCTACTCAATCGCTGCAGCTTCGCTTTTCTCGACATCAGCATTGGCTGTCCTGTATCCTGGCCAGAGCAACCTCAACCACACTTGCCAGATCAGTGAGTACATCCTGAGCCATTGCGACAGCAGCTAGCAGATTGCTAACGCGATATACCCACAGCCAACGACGACGCCGTCCTGTCCTGCTCCAGTGCCGCCAACCCCAACACCGTCGACTCATGCTGCGCCGAAACATACGGAGGACTCTTCCTCTCGACTCAATTCTGGGACACATACACTGGCCTCGAGGCCGAGGGTCAATTGCTGCCTGCCGATCAGTGGACGCTGCACGGCTTGTGGCCTGACTTCTGCAATGGCTCGTACACTCAGTACTGCGACTTGAACAGACAATACGACCCTTCACCTTCGCCCAACACTACCAATGGCTTGCCCAATGGTACTGTCGTCCCACCTTACAAGGGACCCAATATTGGCACGTTCCTCGAGCCTTTTGGCAAATATGACCTCCTCGCCTGGATGAACAAGTACTGGATCAACCAGGGTGCTCCCAACAGGTATGGATGAAGCATTGTAGTACTTGTTCCCATACTGACCTCAACACAGCGACTTCTGGGGACACGAATTCAGCAAGCACGGAACTTGCTTTTCTACCTTCGACGTGCCTTGCTACGGCCCCGAATACGTCCAACACCAAGAGGTCGTCCAGTTCTTTGAGACCGCCATCCTCTACTACCGTCGTCTTCCTACCTGGGGCTGGTTGGACCACGCCGGCGTTAAGCCTAGCAACACTACCACATACTCCATTGGCCAGTTCCAGGATACCCTCACCAGAGGATACGGTGCTTTGCCCTACATTGGCTGCAGCGGTCCCAGATATAACGAGACCGCTGCTGGTGCTGGTTCTATGGACAATGGTAGAACTTACATCTCGGAGGTTTGGTACTACTTCCACGTGAGTGTGATGACTTCTCAAACTGTAAAGAGCTGTCGACTGACATTATTTTCAGGCTCTTGGTCAACCCCAGAGAGGCGCTTGGGTTCCTACCAACGCCACCGGTTCTGTCACCAGCTGTGCAAAGGCCGCCAATGCCCTTCACTACCCTCTTCGTGCCAACGGCTCCACCTGGCACTGAAGCGTTGAAAGAGTTAAGTCAAAAAGTATGGATGAAGGCCGACAGAATGATTAATGTGTAAAAAGCTGTTCCAAGTAATCACCGCGTATAGTACTACTCCCAATTACAGTGTTTCGTGTCAACCTGCGGTCTCGTGCACGTTTCTCCCATGTGCGCCTTTGCCACACCTTATATCGCGCCCTATTATCATGCTCTTTCAAACCTCATGTCCCGATTCTGCCTATCAACCCCGCGAACCCTATCTCCCTTTGCGAATTTCTTTTCCAGTTCCATGCATGCAACTCTTGCTTATCTCGCACAAACGAGTCGAACTCGGATTCTTCAGGATGGTCGAGTCATTGAAAATTTGCTCAACACCGAGAGTAGCCGCAGCAGCTTCGGCTTGCCGCAAACAAGGTGGTGCGAACCATTCGGCTCATTACCCCAGCCGTGCCAAGCGACAATCCCCCATACCGATTCCACGAGTCTGTCAACGCATTCGAGCTACGAGGTTTTCATTACTTGATAGTTTGCTATTGGATGCGGAGGAAATGTTGCGGGGTATGTCTGATAAGGGCATCTCTTTTGCTGCGTAGTACCGCGGGAAGGTAAAGTCCTTGGGACAGGTATATGAGGGCTTGCTCGTCTCTCACTTTCCTGTTTTGTCTTTCTTTCTCATCGAGGCTTTTTCTTCTTTTCCTTGAGGTTTCTTATAAGAGTTTTGTCCTTGCTTCTTGTTTTCTCGCATCATCATGGAGAAGAACGACGATATGAAGGAGTTTCCTGAGGTCACTACTGCCGTTACCAAGGATGTCGGCGATGTCGAGAATGCAGGCGCTCGGCACCACACCAAGAGAGGACTTACCTCTCGTCAAGTACAGTTCCTTGCTCTTGGTATGTTACTCTCTGCTACCACAATGATACCTCCACTGACTATCATGCAGGTGGTGCCATCGGTACTGGTTTGTTTGTCGGAAGCGGAGCCACCCTTTCAGCTGTCGGTCCTGCCCCGTTGTTGATGGGATACATTGTGATGAGTTTCGTGGTCTATGGAGTCATGAATGTCCTTGCAGAGATGACTACCTATCTCCCTCTTGAAGGATTATCGGTCCCTTATTTTGTCAACCGTTTTGTGGACCCCAGTCTTGCTTTCGCCATGGGTAAGCTATGTCAACATCTCTTCTATCAATTCAGTCACTAACAGGACGATAGGATGGAACTACTGGTACACATTTGCCATGTTACTCGCCGCCGAAGTCACTGCAGCTGCAATCATCATTCAGTACTGGACTGAAGCTGTACCCGTTGCCGTATGGATTCTCATCATCCTGCTTGTCATTCTCGCATTGAACATCATTGCTGTCTCCTTCTTTGGAGAAGCTGAGTTCTGGTTCGCATCGATAAAACTGTTGGCAATCATTGGTTTGATCATCCTTGGTGTTGTTCTCTTCTTTGGTGGTGGTCCGAACCATGATCGACTTGGTTTTCGCTATTGGAAGGAGCCTGTAAGCGCGCCCACACCTTGACACTCTTACTCAAAGAATCGATGCTGACGTTCTTGTTTAGGGAGCCTTCAACCCCTTCGTCGCCAAAGGCAACGGCGGCAAGTTCCTCGCCTTCTGGTACGCCTTTATCAAGTCTGGCTTCGCCTTCATCATGTCGCCCGAACTCATCGTCACCGCCGCTGGAGAAGCCGAAGCTCCTCGTCGCAACATTCCCAAAGCTGCAAACCGCTTCATCTACCGTCTGTTTGCCTTTTACGTCTTGGGAACGTTGGTCATTGGTGTGACCGTCGCCTACAACGATAAGAACCTACTCAGCGCCATCAGCAACGGCTCACATGGCGCTGGTGCCTCTCCGTTCGTCATCGCCATCCAAAACGCAGGCATCAAAGGCTTGAACCACGTTATCAACGCCGCTATCCTTACCTCTGCCTGGTCATCAGGAAACGCCTGGCTCTTCTCCGGTTCACGTATGCTCTACTCTCTCGCCCTCACAGACCAAGCCCCCAAGATCTTCCTCCGCTGCAACAAAAGAGGCGTTCCCTGGGTAGCTGTGCTCTTCACCTTCTGTATCGGCTGTCTCGCTTTCCTAAACGTAAGCAACAGCGGCGCCTCCGTCTTCAACTGGTTCACAAACATCACCACCATCTCGGGCTTCATCGCCTGGATCGTCGTCCTAATAACCTACCTCCGTTTCCGCCGCGCCATGATCTTCCACAACATGCTCGATGCCCTCCCCTTCCGCACTCCCTTCCAACCCTACTCTGCCTATTTCTCGCTTATCATCATGGTTCTCGTCACGCTCACCAATGGCTTTTACGTCTTTGTCCCCAGCAGGTGGAATGTCTCTGACTTTTTGGTTTGCTATATCACTATTCCTATCTTTTTGGTCTTGTGGTTTGGACACAAGGTTTGGAGCAGGAATTGGAAGTGGTGTATTGCTATCGAGGAGGTGGATGTGTGGAGTGGAAAAGATCTTGCTGATGCTGAGGAGAGGGAGTATGAGGTTAGGGAACCGAGGAACTGGGTAGAGAGGGTTTGGTTTTGGATTGTTTAAGTGGGTATGGATCAAAGTATGGAGAAAAAGTTTTCATGATTGAGATGGGATGTTTATGTGGAAAGGGTGAGAGGTATAGAGATGATTATACGAGCATAGATATACGATAATGCAATGAAATGATATAATTGTATTTCTCTGCACCCCCTATCTACCCTGCTACGATGCTGTTCGAGGCTAAATCCAGGTCTAATTCTCGAATCGATAGGCTTGACATCCAAGCAAATCGGTACCAAGATCCCTAACAGTTATACGAGAAAAAACAGCACAAGCATGTGCAAAAGCAATGACTACAACATGATAAAGGATGCTGATCTCATGGCACGGAACGACAACTCAGCGGGGAAGATTCTTTCTATGTAAGCACGCTAATCTGATTGCAGCTGGAATGGGACCAAAAAAAGAGGAAGATTACGAAACGGAAGAAAGAACAGAAACACTTTACCGTAGTTGAGCAGCAAAGGAAAACAAAGCACAGGCAAGCCAAAAGACACATTATCTGATTGAGGGTAAAAAAAAAACATTCCATTAATTGCTATTTATACTAACTTGACCAAACTCCAAAAAGCAGAACAAAAAGTAAACCCTTCCGAAACGCCGAGAATTGTACCTTGAATGAGTAGTGAGAATCATCTAGGACAGAAGGACTCAGCCTGAAAAGCGTTTAGTCAATTGCCATCGCATCCGGGCCGTCGCCAGTCAGATCGACAACGTCCCTTGGTAGAGCATTATCAATTCCAGAAACCTCCATAGGATCGTTAGGACCAGGTAGTGGTGATCGAGGATTAGGTATACCGAAAGCGGTAGGAATGCGGATAGGGGTTCTGGTGTCTGCATGGAGAGGAGGGTTCCCAAACTCGTCATGCCAGTGCGGCAGCTCTTCGTCTCCACGAATGGAAATCTCGTTCGGGTAATAGATGGAAGGGAATGCCCTGTCGCGACGCCTGAATTCTGCGACCACGGCTTTGTCAGCGTGGATCTGTTGACGGGTTCGTTCGACATATCTACTAGACGACTCATCCCAAACATCACCTTACATTGCCATCTGGTCACAGACTTCTTCCTGTTCGAGGGCGAAGTTGATTGCCAGATAACCGGGCATCGTGGAGCCATCAGGGAATTTGTGATTATCAGGACGATCGTTAGTTGAAGCAGTCAAGAAAATCTCATGTTCGAGCAGCCAGATCCACGCTGTAAAGCGTCGAGCGTGACTGCGTACGCTGTTTTCTGGGTTTCTGGTGATTTCTACGATCCGGTCGGCGACCTGATCGAAAGTTGCACTAGTGGTGCTGTGTTCGAAGACGATCTTACGATGGTCATGTGCTTCGTTACGGAGTCTGGCGAACCCTTCTCGAAGGTGTTTCGCAGCATCGGCAATTTTCTGCATCTTGGCGACGTCGTAGTGGTATAGCATTTGAATGGCAGTGTTCGCAGCTGGAGAAACGTCTAAAAGTCGGGTTCGGAGATCATCCGACAGTGCTTCTTGTAAGTAGTAGGTGTGATCGGACAGGCGTTGCAGCGTGCATAGGTTGACTGGAATGTCCATGGGATCATACTCGGAATAGAGAGGAGCGTGGCCACGACTCGCGACCTGGCTGTATGCAGGCAGGGGTGTGTCGTTGAGTGCAGTCTGAGGGATAGGACCCTGGAAGACTCCTGGCGGGATCTCGGCGGGAGGAGGGGGTCGCACAGGAGTAGTCGGAGGCGCGGGCAGGTCTTCTTCCATGTTGTCAGTAGCTTCGGTGGACTCAATCAGGTTAGGTGTGTCGACCCATCTCTGAGGTTCTGGACCGTCTGTGCTCCTTCTCGATATGATATCGTTGATTTGATCGACCAACTGATTCTCGGGAACGTTTCTCTGGAAGACCGTTGTGCCACCATCGGGAAGCTGACGATTCAGCTCACGAGCGACGAGCATGGGACCTGTCAATCGACCTGTCGTGATAGCAGTGTCAGTCTCAGACCTCTCGTAGTTTGGTATCGGTGGGTATGAGTGGTGATGATCCTGAGGATGCCATGTCTCAGTGGTTGGTGGCGGTAATGGTGTTCCCTAGTTAAGTCTAAAGTGGCATTCGGTACACACCTTTGCTTCAAAATGGTATACCATCCATGGGTCGGAGCAAGTGCCTAGCGCATTTCCCGCAGCACACTTGCCGCTTTCGGGATCGGCGCCAAATGCATACCACTTGGTTTCCCAATGCTTGTTGATACATTCGCCTATAGGGCAGACGAATGTGGTACGTTCACCGAAGCACATTGTGTCGGTAACTGGTTGTTTTTTGTTGGTAGAGGATCTCCAAGATTGATGATCCGGCGTCGAGTTTTGGAACGTGCTTTCGAGGATCTGGAGGCTGTTGTCACTGCTTTTATATGTTTTGGTGTTCTCAGCAAAACGTGACTGCCCGATCGGGATCAGCACTAACAATGAATTGTGTGGACTCACAATGACTTGCTATCAACGCTGAAAGAAGTCTACTATTTTTCGGGACACAATCTTTTGTACGGTCTTTGGCTTCGCGTGGAATGTCAATTCTTGGAGTTCACACTTGGGCACGACCACACGAATGACGATGGATGGTTATTTGATCACACTAAGGTGCGAGACTTTTTTAGTATGAGAAGGAACTGCATTCCTTGTCTGATAGCGGTATCAGTGCCGGGACCAAACACTGTGCGAGCGCCCGATATTGGCGTTTCACTTAGCAACAAGGACCTAGATCATCTTGCCGCTGTTGCCCTCCTCGACCTCCTGGCCATTCTTCTTCTTGGCCCTCTGATCATCCTTCTCCTTGCCCTCCTGGTCACGAGCCTCCTTAATCTCCGGGTCAGCCTCTGCGCCACCCTCGACTTGCTCGTCTTCCTCTTCAACCTCTTCGATAACACCGAGGCCCTCTTCAGCCTTGACCTGAGCCAGAGTACGATAGGCGAGGTCCAGCAACTTGAACTTCTCGTTGTCATTCTCTCCGTACTTGGCAATGGCCTTTGCAGCCTCCTTGCAAGCCAGGTGAGCGTGCATCAAGGCATCTTGGGTACCTTGGGCGAGGAACTGATAGTCAGTTAGCTTTCTGCTCTGATTTCGTGCTGAATATGTAGCTATCGAAATACACGATGATGACTGAAAAACGGGTGTGTCCATCGAGAGTCGGCAGCTTGTCCGTTCTCAATGGACCAACCCCTGAATCTTGAACCAGTCGTACATTTCGACAGTTGAATCATTTTCCTCCGCCGAGTACAAGAAACATCACTTACCAAGCGGGCATGAACTTTCTCGGGGTATGGTCCCCAAAGCACCAACTCCTGAGCCAACTTCTCACCCTCCTTGGTGTTGCCCTTGGAGAAGTGCTCGAACATCAAGGTGTAGATCTTGACTGGGGCGTTCAGAAGACCTTCGTCGAGGTTGTGGCGCGGAGAGGTAGAGCGGTGGGTCTGCTGTACTATATCAGTAAGGTTCTCCTGAATAGAGAATGCGGCGCGCAAGCTCGGAGTGAGACTTACGGTGTGACGGGTGATAGTGTCGTCAGGGGCTTGCTGGTCGGTGGCAGGAGCATCCTGGTGATCAGAGTGCTTGTCGACGACCTGCTCATCGAGCATTGAAGCGCCTGCGGTGGCTTGCTGCTCGGACATGATTGCTGGCAGATCTGTTGTGTTGCGCTTGATCTGTTGCGAGACGCGATAGACTTGATAAACTATCGCACACGAGAGTCGACAAGAGCGTCAAAATGGACGCGTGCGCAGAGGCGGACGGAAAATGTGCCTCTACGACGTCCCTTCCTATTTCGGTCTAGTCTCTCGTCCGAGAACAACAGTATCACACTCGCGTCTCAAATCACATGATGAACCAGGAACATGGTCCTTGAAAAGGAAACAATGATTGAATATGTACAAAAGAAAAAGCAGATTACGACATTCGTGGCTTTGCTGATTCCCATCTCGGCCCACCCACCTACCCAGTATATGCAACAAGGAAGAAGCCCAAAAATGCATATCCGCCTCCACATCTGACGTTGGAGCTATTCGGTATCATGTATAACCCTTGAGTCGAGGGACACCATCCAAACCCATACACTACAGGATTGCCGTTTGGCGGGCCGCTGCTTTGACAGCCGCCAAAGTAGCTTCCACCAGTGCGACCCTGATTTCTGCAAGTCAACGTGTACGATGCTGAAGAAGGCGCCTCAATGTAGATTCTGTTGTCTGCAGTGCCGGAGTTGGGTTCATAGTGATCCACAAGGGTAAGAGAAGGATCCTGCCACGAACGAGGCATTCCGGAATCGTCGATGAAAAAGGGAATGGCAGCAGAAGTGTCGCTGGTGAAAACAACAGCGCCTGAGCCATCGCGGCTGACATAAAGATTTCTGTTTCCTGATTGAGAGAGGATGAAGAGATCTGGAGACTTGGTCGCAGTTGCATATGCTGTGAGTGTTGTCGTTGTTGTGGTCACTACGGTGATTGTGGTAGACACGGGTGCGGCCTCGACGCTACATGCGTTGATGACGTCTGAGGGCGCGAACGTGGCAAGAACACTGGGTTCTCCAGTCATGGTGCTCGACGTTGTAGTTGAATTTGCGACGGAAGGATCAAGCTGTCGACGTCTCAAAGGCTCGGCCGCAGTCCCTGGCGCAGCAGTAATCATACCTCTCTTGCGTCTTCCATAGTTGACGGTGACGGTCGAGGTAGTTGTGGTGCTGATGACTTGAGTCGAGGTCGTTGTTGGTGTGCTGTACGACAATAATGAGGAACAGTAAGGTTGTAGAGTAGCCGACTGGATAGCATCTCGGGCTTCTTTGAAACCGCAAGTCAGAGCGGCGCCAACATCAGTAGGGTCGTAAGCACCCAGTAACCTGACGTTGTTGAAGCCGAGGTTCAATGCTGGCCATGGACCACCAGGTTGACCTTGACAGTATGCAGTGATTGAGAAACTGCCTGTTCCATTGTAACTTGCAGAAGTAGTCGTGTTGAAGGACACGAAAGCAGGACTACTGCTGTCGTAGCGCACATAGCTCAGAGTATCGTGGTCTGTAGCCTTGACCTGGATATCGCAACGCACGCCGCTAGGCAAACCAGCAGGGTAGTTCAAAAAGACATCATAACCAACGAATAATTGTTCGCCCATGTAAAGCGTCACCCCAGGTTGGCTGAGTCCACCCCAAGCATAGCCGTTCACGAAGTTGCTGTCGGGAGTAATGGAAAGCATACCTGCAAATGCGTAGCAAGATCCTGTGGCGTTGACTGCAGGTGAGCTGAGTTGCATGTCAGAACTCTTTCCCTGTGTAAACTTGCTCCAAGGAATGATAGAGCTTGCGGCGAAGTCTCCATTGCTGAGCAGCTTTTGATTGGTGGAGTGTGTGGGATAGGTGACGGCAGTATTCGAGCTTAGAAGCACAGCCTTGAGTGTGATACCAGTCGAGTTGCTTTGAGACATAGCAAGGTACCGAGCATCGCCAGTACTGACCGCCCAGCTCTGGAAAACACTGAGAGTGCGAGCAGATGTATACTGGCAACTCAACACAAGATTGCTATCGAGACTACAAACCAAAGGCGCATTGTTTGAGTCGCCAAGGGGTGCTACCACGGTTGACTGGCTGTTCACTGAGAATGCTTGTCTGTTGCCTGATAACACTGAGTTCGGTCCCCAGTAGACATAGCCAGTGCTACAATCGAGCGTGAAATTGAGGGAGACGTAGCCGACATCAAAGCCAACCGCAGTAGCACCATTCGTCAAGCCTTGCATCGGGGTGCCGTCAATCGCAGTATTGGTTCCATAGATGTATAGTTGGAAGGTCTCGTTGGCGGCGAGAGGAGAGGAGCAGGTTGGGCTTGGCTTCAAAACAGCTGTGGTAGATGTGCTTGCGGCATCACCGCTAGGAGACACTGCTAGACTAGAAGGTGCCGAGGTCGTGGGGACAGATGAAGTCTTTGTGCTTGCTTTCTTCAGAGTAGCAGAGTTAGGCTTGGTCGAGGTCAAAGTGGATGCTGGAATGGTTGATGAAGAGACGTTGTCACCTGACGCAGATGTCGGCGATGAGCCATCACCAGAGCTATCGTCGCTTACTGAAGTGGTGGCAGCAGCACCATCATCCGCCACTGAAGTAGTAGCTGCAGAGCCATCGTCCCCTGTCGATGTGGTGGCAGCAGAGCCGTCATCGCCTATCGACGTGGTGGCAGCAGAAGAGTCAGATCCATCATCAGCAGAACTCGCACCAGAGTCATCTCCTGAGCCAGGATTAGATGTAGATGTAGGCTTGACCTTGCGCGTGGAAGATGAGGACTTTTTTACGGTGACACCTTTAGCCAAAGTACCTGCGACAGAAGTCGACACTATCGTGCCACTCTTCGAGACACCCGACACCTTGGTACCAACTTTGGTAGTGGATGAGGCTGATGGAGTTTTGGATCCCGAAGACCTTGTAGAGCTCTTGGCTGATGCACCGCCTTTGGCCGACGTAGCCGATGAAGTTTTTGCAGTGAGTTTGCTGCATGCGACACCAATACAACGCCGAGTAGATGAACTCGGTACAAGAGTCGATACAGTGGTCTTTGCAGATGTCTTGAATGAGAAGGGCTTCAACGTGAGATGGCTACAAGGGTATAGACCACAATAACGAATCGAGGAGCTCGAGACAGAAGAACTCTTAGAAGTTCCGCTTTTGGTCAAAGCTTTGGCAGATGAACTGGAGACTTTGGGCGATGTCTTGACGGCCGAACTCATGGATTTTGTCGTAGTTCTCAGAGTGCTTGGTGTGGTCCTTGCCGTAGTTCTAGCAGTAGTCTTCGCAGTAGTCTTTGCAGTAGTCTTCGCAGTAGTCTTTGCAGTAGTCTTCGGTGTCGGCTTAGCGGTGGTCTTCGCAACTCGTACCACGGGAAGCTGCAGCGCAAGCTTCATCTCTTGCGCGGTGGTTGCGATACAGTCACAAGCTGCTGTGAGCTCGGCCGGAGTCATGCCCTCAATTGGTATTGTTTCTCTTTGACTAAACGCAGAGTCAGTAAGATGCAATGTCATAGTTCGATATTGGCGCGTACCTGTTGAGCCATGTTTCACAGAGATTGGGATTGCTCTCGGCATTGTATTGCACTAGGGCAATATCTGCTTTGTCACAAGCTGCTAACTTTGTCAGACACCTGAGTGTTTCGTTCGAACCAAGATATAACTTACAATCAGAAGTGCTCGAGGAGCTGCCATCATTCACGGTGGCAGCAGCGAGCCCTGCCAAGCAGATAGGAATGAATTGTTGTATCAACATCGTCCCGCTACACCAAAAGGACTTACCAGACGTGCTCAAGATCCCTAAGGAAGTACAAGCGAGGCTTTATACGGTCATGGAAGGCCATGAGCCCAAATCATGCATGCTACATGACCTTCTTCTGGAACAGAAATTATAATCACAACGGTATTGCCATGTTCAACTCGACCAAAAGCTCACGTTTCATGTTGTGATCCTAGAGTTCAACATGCTCATTTCAATAGATCAGTCAGGCGTAGGACTTGCTCGGATGTTCTTGCTTCCTGACCAAGACGGTAGCAACGAGGATGAGAAGTTTTCCTAGCATATTGGTGGCTCGCTCCAGGCTTGGACAGGTATCACTCGAGCAAGGACTATGGCGCGACAAGCCCCAGCTGAGCAAGTATGAGCGTTGTAAGAGAAGAAAGTCTACTGCTTGATTCAATGGGCGGGAAGACCGACATACTTTCGCTCGGATATCGGTCAACGGATAGGGCAAGGAGCACTACTCAGATGTGTACGGAGACTCCAAGCTGTGATAGGCTCTGCTTAATCGGGATTAGGTGACATTGAACGCATAAGGTTCGAAAGATGTTCGGAGTTGCCGTGAATGAACAGAGCAGAGAATAATGGCTAGTTCTCCGTTGTATACGAGACCGTTTCGAGGGTCTATGAAAAGCCTCAGGGCCCGACTCTGGTGAGCTTCAGGACAACTCCATTCGAAGCAAGAGTGGGTCGGATTTCTTCGGTGAGCACCTGTCTAGACCCCAGTCTCTCTACAAGCATGAAGACAGGATGAAACATGTGCTGTATCAACGCCTTTTGTTGATCTTGCATAAATCCCACGTTCTCTACCAAGTGCGAAGATGCATTAAGCGGTGTATCAACAGAAGTCTTCTCCGACAACCGGTAGAGCTTATTTGCGAGCTTGTCTTCTACTCGGAAAGACCTTCCAAACGTCCTCGACTCCTCTTCATCGTTGTTTAAACGTCCCATAATCCGAAGATTCCCTTCTGCACCATTCTCATACCATGTCGAACATACATGGCAATCAAGGCGTCCAACGGTATCTCAGCTTGTGGAAGTTGGACATGTCTGACCCTATGGGTCACTGAGCGACAGACCAGGTGAGCATAGCAAAAGCTAAGTCCATATATATACTATAGTGCCTGGCATCATGTACAGCAGAGCAAGGCCGTCGTCGCCAACTCATCTGTGTCCCTGGTCAATCGTTCGACCATCCATTCTTTGTATCTTCGTTTCCATTCGTCGCCTCCGTGAACATCTGTGAGGATGTCGCGATTCTCGACTTTGATCACTTGGCTGGTTTGGGCAATTGCCTTTGGGCAACTTGCACAAGCGGCTCCTGCCTCGAAGCCATCCTGCAGTTCTACTGATGCTGTCCTTACTGCCATCAAGAATGATTTTGGCTCGCCTCTCAGCTTCTGCCAATGGTGGTCTGGAGCTTCATACATCTCTTCCAGTCCCATCAATGGCGTCGCCTCTGCCGACATCAGCAGGGTTTGCAAATGTATCGTCACAACGCCATCTCTGATTGGCAAAACCACGACCAAAGCAATGGCTTCACCTACTGGTATCAGCAAGGTGCCCAATTTGGATGCTCTTCGCAAGTTGGTTGCTCAACCTTTGCCCTTCTGCAAATTCTGGTTCAATGCGTAAGTGCCATCGGAATTGCCCCAACTCGCTTCTTGTCGCTAAACATATCCCAGACCTACCCGTAAGGGCAGTCCTTTCGCAGCACTTCCTGCTCCCGTAGTGTCTCAAGTTTGCAAGGCTGTCACTGCTACACCTTCCCTGGTAACCACTTCAACGAAGTCAACACAAATCTCTTCTTCAACCAAGAAGATATCGTCTGCTTCATCCACAAAGCAGTCAATGACCTCATCAAAGGCAACGACATCGTCGAAGCCTGTTTCTAAACCATCGGTGTCCAGCAAGATTACGAGCAGCTCTGCCAAGTCGCTCCAAGCTTCATCCAGCTCTACCGTGTCCTCCAGCACTTCGACCAGTGTTGTCAACGCTCTGCCTACGCCCTCCGCGGTGGGATCCGTGTTCACGGCTTCTGAGGTCACCTTACCCCCAGCACCGACTGCTACTCTTGCAGCACTGATTCCTCCTGGCCTGGATTTGAACAATGTCGAAAATTTGACCCCTGACCCCCAAGCCAATCTCTACTTCGGAGGTGCCCAATCGGCCAACAATGCCACCTCAACCGTTGCTAAGGTTGGTGTCGGTTTCCAGCACCCTTCAGTCGTCCTTGATCACACAAATTATATCAAGAGTGTGCATTGTGACAACTCGAGTATCACCATCGTTTTCAACGATGCGACTGCATTCCAGCACTCAGAGACCGAATGGCAGACTGACGGTCACGTCATCCTGGTAACCTCGGAGGACACCTGTGGCGCCAATGGAACCAGCACTATGTTCTTGACTGCATCATTCACTTTTGACACCGCAAATTTGATCGCTGTTGGTCAAGGTCAGCAGGCACACTTGGCTGATGTTTTTGACACACTCGACCTTGATTTTGGCACTGTCACCACTTCAAACGCTACCTACGTACCAAACTGCGGCAGTATGAACGGTACTAACGGCACTTTTCCATCTGCTGCTTGTGGCAGTTCTTTCGATGCCACTCTTGATCAAGAACTTGGATATTACAGCGGAGCGGATGCCGATGCCGATTCTGTGCTTGCCGCCATTGCACCTTCCAATCAAGTTACTCTCAACAAGAGATGGCCCAAGTTCATCAGCAAGGCTATCAGCAAGGTTACCTCAGTCGCCAAAGCGGTTGCCGCTCCGGTTGCTAAAGCAGCTGAAAAGGTTCTGCCTGCCTCTGTTACCAAGGCAGTTACGTCTCTTGCCAGCACTGTGAAGTCAGTTGCGTCATCGGCCCTGTCTCTGATACCTGCCGTGACCCTTTCCAAGTCTCTGGATGTTCCTCTCAACCTTGGACCAGCCCAAAACGACCCTTCTCCATGGGGAAATCAATATAAATTTTTCGAGCAAGTGAACCATCCAATGCGCAGTAAAGCCTTCGAGCTAACAGACCAAAAACAGATATAGTCCAGACTCGCAAAAGGATGCCGCCATGATCGCTGCGACCCAGAAATCTCTCAATGGCATGTCCAGCTCACTCAATGGTGTCTCGAACCCTAAGCCCGGTATTCAAATGTACTGCGTTGATTGTGGCATCAAGGGTGACTTCCAGGCTGTTGGTACTGTCTCAGCCAGTCTGGCCAACGGAGTCACCAGATGCGATGTCAGTCTTGACGGTAACCTGTACGCCGGCGTTTTCGTCGGTGTCAATGCTTTCGCCGCGTACGAGAAGACCATCAACAAGGATCTAATCAACAAAGGTCTTCCTACCTTGAGTATTCCTGGTATCGCTGTCCTGGGCCCCAAAGTCACTGTTTCGTTGAACAGTGATCTCAAAGTCCAGGCTGCTGGTCAGATGCTTGTTGGAGCTTCAATGTCCTGGCCCGCCATCCATGCTAGCCTCAATCTTTTGGACAAGACCAAGTCTACTCAGTCTGGCTTCACGCCCGTGATCACGAAGAAATTTGATGCCTGGGGTGATGTGACGGCTTCTGCCTCTCTAGCGCTTCCCGTCACTCTCTTCTTCGGTGTCGATATTCTGAACGGAAAGTACTCGAAGGGTATCTCGCTTGTTGACACTCCTGCTGTCAGTGCGTCTGCGGAGCTTGCAATTGCAGCTAGCTACGGTACTGGAGCATCGAACGGTATCACAAGTTCCACTGGTTGTCTTGGTATCAAGTACAACATCGGGTTGTCGAATGACCTCTCGGTTCACCTGTTAGACATTTCGACGTACACTCTGTCTTCTTACCAGAAGCCCAACTTGGCTAATGGCTGTCTTGGTCGCGCAGTCGCCACTGTCCAGCGTACTACGTCCTTATCTGCTGCCCCATCCTCCACTGATGATGCAAGCGGTTCCGCAGCTACTAGTGATGCAGGATCTGACTCGTCTGATGGAAGCGACAGTGGAAATGGCTCTGCAGCAACGACAACAGACTCAAGTGACTCCTCTGCTCCTACCAATGCCGGCAGCCAACCTTCTTCTTCCGATGCTGGTAGCCAGCCTACCTCTTCTGATGCTGGATCCTCTGACGCTGGAAGTGCACAGACTACGACCAACGCTGGAAGCGCGCAGACCACAACCAATGCGGGTAGCGCCCAAAGTACCACCAGCCTAACCACTGCACAATCATCAGCCTCGTCTACCACTAGCAGTGTTGCTGCTCCTACCCAAAGCGCGCTTAAGTGTGGAGACTACTACACGACCAGCGATGGTACTTACTGGCAGGTGGCCTGTGGATTCGATTACCCTGGCCATGATATCATGCATACTCCATACTCGAACATGTCATCTTGTATCGACGCATGTTCAGATTACGGCTCAAGCTGTGTTGGAGTCATCTGGGTTCAGCGTGGCCAAGACGCTCAGAACTGTTGGTTGAAGAGCGCCATCCCGAACAAAGGAAGTATTCCTGCCGGTCTCAACCTCTTCGCCGCCACGCCTGTGACCTATTCTCCTCTAGCATCCTGCCCCGGTGCTGACGGTACGACCTTTGTCGACGCTCAGAAGCAAGTCTACCAGATCAAGTGCAACCTCGACTACGAAGGCTACGATCTCGGTGGTTTGTCTGGCTACAGCAGCTTGGAGGCTTGTATCAATTACTGTGATACCAACCTTGACTGCATTGGTGTGTCTTATGCCTACAACGGCACTTACCAGACACCTCTCTGCTATCCCAAGTACGACATCACAACCTCGCCGCTCGACGCTACGAAGTTCAGATACAAGGTTGATTCTGCTATTAAAATGAACAGACCAGCCAAGAAGGCACTTGGCTCATGCCCATCAATCGATGGCAGTACCTTCTACGACGCCGCAGGAAAGTACTACAAGATCAGCTGTGGTCTCGACTACGAGGGTAACGATATCATTGAGAAAGATGGCATCTCCACTCTTGAGCAATGCATCAATGCTTGCGACGCCACAGCTGGATGCACAGGTGTCGGCTTCGCCCACGATGGCTATTACGGTAGCAATCCAGGATGCTATCTGAAGAGTGCACAGTCGAGCAACCCTATCAACAGCACTACTGATCTCTCGTACATCGTCGACTCTGCTTTCTTGGTGGGTGCGTTGCCTTCAAGAAAGAGAGATGTGGCAGTATCTATCAATGCCAAGGTCGTCTCGACATCTTTGGCATCTACATCCTCGTTGTCGGCAACCGGTTCGTTCAGTGGATCGGTCTCGTCGACTGCTTCCTCAGTATCATCTTCTTCAATTTCTGCTTCATCTGCCGCTTCAAGGACCTCAACCAGCTCTTCCATCTCGGCGACGTCTTCTGCCATCTCGAGCAAATCAGGTTCTGTTTCTAGCTCTCTGACTAGCTCATCTACTTCTTCTTCGGCTAGTTCGTCGGCGACAGCCACACCCGACAACTCCACCAATATCATCATCACTGATACCACCGGTCAGCTTCAACTGACTACCTCCGGCGACGGTAACATGTACATGTCCCAAAATACCTCCGCTGCAAACTTCGCTTCAGACGGAAGCGTGGCTCTTGGAGATGCAGCTGGAAACTTTTTTGTTTACTACCCCGACATGATGGCCGCATACGGAGCCTCTCGTTTCCGTCTTGCCGATTGGGGATCCATTCCCCACGGTGCTCATCTGCTCACCTTGACACCCTTGCAAAGCGGATCTGTCACCGCATTGCTCGCTGTCGATACTCTGGGTAACTTCTTCTTCCCTGTCTTGTGCACATTTGAGGGCGCACAGCAGGCTAAGGTCTTCCTCGTCAAAGATCCTACGGCTGATCTGAGCTTCATCGCCGCGCAAGAGTTGAGATTCACCATGACTGGTGGTGTGGTCAGTCAATGCAATCCATTGGCGTTGACGTCTAAGAGTCTTCAAGCACTTGCTTAGAGTGTAGTTTTCGTATTTCCTTTGTCATAAAGTCCATAGCGATACACAATTTTGTGATGTCTCAAGCTTATTTCTACCACTCATCCCTACTGTTGTTAGTGTTTTGTGACTCGATGCCATAATGCAGAGAAACCGAGACTGGTCCCCAGACACGATCATGTTTTTACAGCCAGAATCTGTCTAGCATTTGCTTACATGACAGCAGACCCTCGTCATCCAGGATGATCACGGCCACTGACTTTCAAGTTTCAACAGAGGCGCGTTCTTGACTGACACGCTTGTAGGGACGAAAATTTCGATCACTGAGTGCAAGTCAACCATTGGCAGCTCGCTGGGAAGGAGCAACACTGATCACCTACATGATTAGCTTGGTTGACAGTTCTCATCATCCGTCATCAACACCAATACCATCTGTGTCTTTCCGTCACAGCATTACCATCGTGTAAGCTTATAAGAACCTTTCTACTGAGACTGGGCTGACTTTTTAATCGAGTTTACGTGCCCATCGTGGTGCTTCACAAGACGCGCAGCATTGCGTCACGACCCCAACAACTTTCCTACTCTCTGTCAAGCCCATCTTTCATTGTTATCACACTCGCTTGCAGCTCACACACATCTACAAAACAAGATGATCGACGATCAACGAGGTCGCGTCACCAAAAGACCGCCCAAACCCTGCGGCAAGCGTCACCACCATCGTGCTGCCTCTCACATCGCCCGCAGCGAAAAGATCACCACTGATGACTACGCTAAACCTTTACTGCTCCCGCACCGTATCCTCTGGTGTGGAAAGGGTGGTGCAGCTGAGAAATGGCTCCGCCGCACCTACCTTCCCTGGTGGTTCTTTGGATCTTTCATCAATCGCTGCTACTATCACAGAAGCGGCAAGGGCACTCTAACACAGTGTTTGCGGCGTTATCCCATGGACGAGCAAGCGCTGATCAAGGAAATGAAAGACTACTTCTTTGCTTGGGCTAAAGGAGAGGAAGACATCAACCATACAGTTCTGGTCGATCTCTATGAGCTGGGTACGTGTTCTCCTGGTTTCTCAGAGACGCAGAATGTGCATACTGATTACTGAGTGATGAGTAGAACACCACAGTCATCCCGCCACTTTCCTCAAAGAAGCACAAGAAGAGCTTCTTTGGCAAGTTCAGCAAGCCCCAGAGGTGGATAGGTTTTACCTTTTGCAAAAGCGCAAATGGTACCCCAGCACGCTCACAGAAGAAGAAAAGGAGTTCTTGCGCATCAATCCTACTGGGCGTCCTACTTTCAGCCTGCCGATTCGATCAGAGGTCTCTCATCCTGTCACAACATCGACCCACGCGCAGCGTATACCCACCATCGTGCTTTCTCGACAGCGTCAAGCTGACGATACCTTGAACCCCGGTGGAGTTGTCATCCCTGCTCCTGAATCCAAAAACAAGTCGTCGGCTCCCAGCCCTGTCAAATCTCGCACTTTCAGCATACCTCTCCGTCCAGGCGTTCAAAAATCCATCAGGGCTGCTCCAAAATCCATGAATGAAAACAACGACTTCCTGGTTCTTCGCTCCAAGACTTGCATCAATCGCGCGAGCTTCTTTGGACGCTACCAAGGACAAAGAGCAAATAGATGACTACGTCAGACAATCCCAAACAGCACAAGATTGTAAAAAGGAACAAATTGATGGAAAGGCAAGAAGAAAAAATCAGTCTGTGTTTCATGATTACTGCCATAATTGAATGTTGGACGAGAGGATCGACATCTACAGGATCTCAGTGAGTGTCGAGCCTCAGGCTGCATACAGATTTAGGGATGCTTTGTGGTCTCGCGGAAAGAGCTGAAGAAAGGGGAATATGCGAGTCGGGGGGACGTCAAGAGCTTATGGTCACTAACAAAGAACATTGGGTAATCATGATAAGCTGTTGCTTGTGGCCGGAATCAAGGTTGGCCGATATACCGGTGTCATATCAGGTCGTAGATCAAGCGAAAATTTCATGCTTTGCAAGAGGGGACACAAGAAAGCACTGTATCTGGTTTATGCGAGTTCATTAAGAGATTAACAAATCATGAATAGCGTCCATCTGATTTGTACCGAACAATGCCCCAATCAAGGCTCGTAAGGCGACACAGCACGTTTTCCACTGATGACCTCTGCAGGCCCATTTTCCTTGACAAGATAGATATCCTCATGTCTGACACCGAACTTGTTCTCCAAGTAGATTCCAGGCTCAGCAGTAAATGTCATTCCTGCCCGAAGCAGAGTTTCATGATTACCCTTGTTGAGGTAAGGAGATTCGTGCGCTGATCGTGTTAGCGACGGGACATGATCGGTTGATCTTTACGACAACGTACCTTTAATGCCAATACCGTGTCCCAGGCGGTGGGTGAATGTTCCTTTATAGCCGGCATCCTCGATAATTTTTCTTGCTGCAATGTCGACGCTGGCTGCTGTCCCGTTTGGTACGAACATCTTGCCAGCTTCTGTCTGAGCTTCCAAGACGACATCCCAAACTTTCAGTTTCTCAGCGTGAAGCTCGCTGTTCTGCATTTTCGGTGCTGGTAGATGCAGCAGACGACGTAGGAAAGACTTCTTCGGAGGATCGATGAAGAAACTTCGGCACACATCAGATGAGTAGCCCATGTAGTGATATCCAGCATCAATCAACACCATGGTCTCATGAGTCAGAACCTTGTCTCCAGTTGCAAAGCCGCCATGAGGAAGAGCTGCGTTGCTGTCAAACAACACGATATCGAAGAAGAGGTCGAAACCGATGGTCCTCAAAGTATTGTCGAGAATCTGGATGACATCGTTCTCCGTCAATCCAGGCTCCAGACACGGTCGTATAGCTCTGATACCCTCGATAGTGCCGGTATTGACAGCTCGCAACAACTCAATCTCAGCGGGTGTCTTGACTTGACGCACAGCTTCTACTTCACCACCGAGACCGACTGTCTTGAAACCATTAGCATCGAGCCCTCTTACGAGGAAATCGCGGATCTCTTCATCAACCATGAGTGTTGCATTCTTATCAGGGAAGAGACTTTCTTTGAGAGTGCGGTAAGGATTCCAGTGTTCTTCCCAGACGATAATGTCGAGATCGCTTTTTGAAGGGATTCCTAGCATTCTTACTCTGCCTTCTTCGAAGTGGGGACTTAGAAAGGAGGTTTTTGCTTTAATTTCTCCTGTACTGGTGTTGACAGTGGGTTGTACGATCATCAAGAAAGGTCTTTCTTCTGGCTACAACTAGATTAGATCTGCCTGAGCAACTTAGCATGGGGCCCCATCTTACCTCCCACGGCTCCCACTGCGGCTGAGAAATGTTCGCATAGTACTGAAACGTATATCCTGGCTCGAGAACAAATCCATCAACTCCAGACATATGTAAAGCTTTTGCTAGGTTGTCGCGTCTGTCGAGGAACTCTTGCGCTTTGATTGGATGCGCGTTTTCCAGGAAGTAAAGGTCTTTGTGCAGGTTGTCTATTGAACATTGCTGCACACGATCGAGTCGCGATTTGGAAGTAAAGGGTTTCTGATGGGATTGTTAGTGGGCAGCCGAGGATGGATGAGAAGGGTTTGACACACCACCGTCCATGTCAAGTAAAGTGCTGCAATGCTTGCTGCTACCCACAATTTCGACCGCTTGCGAATTTGGCCGTGACCATTAGACCATCGTGCAGCATTACTTTCGTCGTTTGTCTTCAAATCCATGCCTCCTCGAAGTTCAAGTGTACAAGTATGTTCCAGTGCAGTAGTGAAGCAGGGGATCTTCGAGAGCTATAGAGGGTTCTGCTTCTGGAAGCAGGTGGAAATGCACAAGTCACAGAAAAACAAAGTCGGAGAGCCAGTACTGGCGGAAACTGGTGATTGATAGCGAGAGATAGTACAGGATAGCTATCGCGTTCTCCCGAGGAGCCTATCTCGCCCGTAGCTTGGCCGCTGCTTGCCCGACGCTTGGCCGTCCTGGCCCCTCATTCGGGCGATCTGCTGGCGGGGCTTCCGACACAATACAGCATTAAATCACTACCGAATGCAAGTTTCCTTATCGCGTGCAGTCATGATCGCTGAGCTTGGTTTTCGGCATCAGATACAATGCGAAGGTACTGTGTGGTTGCCGGGTAGGATTTGTAGATATTGGCCGCATATCCCCACTTCGAGGTGGACTTTCTTCCAACCTATTCTCAGCGACAAAGAAAAGCCGACATGGCTTCAGTGGAGAGCATAACAGCTGCGTCATCGGGAATGCACAATGTCGGTAAAGCAAATGAGTCGAAGAATGGAGCGACAGGAGTGGTCGAAGTCATGGATTTGGAGGAAGGACAATCACAAAAGACATTCTACAGCAAGGTATCCGTCATCATGATGGTCATCTTCTCTGGCCTTGCAATCGGTTCAGACGGATAGTAAGTCGAATCTTGAGACAGCTAATCTCTTTGCTGACAGTAGCAGTAACGCCGCAGTTATCGGAAACGTCGAGCTGTTGCTCGCCATCCTCTATCCAGAATCTCTCACAAATTCGATCTATACTCGTCTCTCGAACGCATTCCTTATAGGCATGATTGTGGGTATGCTGATGTTCGGTGTCATTGCTGATCAGCTTGGTCGAAAGACTGGTGCTGTCGCGACAACTGCATTGCTAGTCCTGGGTATCGTGCTGTCAACCGCTGCCAAAGGTACTGACGAGACTGGGATGTTCTGGATGCTTATCATCGCCCGCGGTATTGCTGGTGTTGGTGCCGGTGGCGAGTACCCAGTCAGCGGTGCTGGCGCGGCTGAGGCAAGCGACGAGAATAGGAGCATGCGCAAGCATCGTGGCTTCATGTTTGCTATGATCGCTGATCTCTCGGCATCTCTGGGCTATGTCTTTGGTGGTCTTGTACCCCTGCTTCTCCTACTCTGTGTGGGCCAGAAGAAGGAAAAGTATGATATTGTGTGGCGACTCAGCTTTGCCCTGGGCTTGATCCCTCCAGTGTCAATCTTCTGGTTCCGATACAAAATGGCTGTCTCGACTGCTTATCGCAAAGCATCAATGAGGAAACAGAAGGTGCCTTATGTCTTGGCTATCAAGCGGTATTGGCGACCTTTGCTTGGCGCCTCGTCGACATGGTTCTTGTACAACTGGATCGCAATTGTAAGTCTTGTCGTAATCGTAATCCTGAGTATCCAGACTGACCACAGTGCAAGCCCTTTGGTATCTTCTCTGGCACTATTACAACTCGCGTCAATGCCGGCGACTCGTTGATCACCAACCTCGGCTGGGGCGTCGTGATCAACTGCTTCTACATCCCAGGCCCATTCATCGGCGGCTACCTTTCGGACAAGATTGGTCGCCGCAAGACCATGGCACTTGGATTTGCAATGCAGGCTGTTCTTGGCTTCGTCTTGGGCGGAGCATACCACAAGATTGTACCCATCTTCCCCTTGTTCGTGGTTATGTATGGCGTGTTCCTTACTCTTGGAGAAGTTGGTCCAGGCTCAACCGTTGTACTGGCGTCCTCAGAGAGTTTTCCTACTGCCATTCGCGGGCAGATGATGGGACTTTGTTCAGCAATCTCAAAGGCTGGAGCTGCCATTGGAACTCAGGTATTCACTCCGATCACGTCAAGTGCAGGAGATCAAGGTGCCTTCTTGGTTGGATCTGGGTTTGCTGTGCTAGGTGCGCTGATAGCATTCTTCGTCATCCCGGACGTGGGCAGAAAGTTGGAGGATGAAGATGAGAACTGGAAGAAGTACCTGGAGGAGAATGGATGGGTGGCTGATTGGGGCGATAGCGAGACACAAGATCCGAAAGGCGTTGTCGTCAACGAACGAGTCTCCTAAATAGCTATAAGGTGATCCAAAATTGATCTTGGGCACCAGGGAGCGACTTTGGGCTGGTGGTTTTCCGATATGGCGTTTCCGGTGTTCGAATAAATTATACCCATGACTTTTTACACCATACCTCAATCCCTCAGCGACTATGCACTAAGTCACGTCTCTGTATACTGTATGGAAGGATACACCACCCCACGTAGAATAAAGCTGACCCTACTATGACAGCATGCATGTCCGATATCCACCTTGACTCCTGATCAATGTTTATACCCAAAACTCCATCTTCCCATGTAAGGCGAAAAGCCCACGTAATGTGTGACGCTATTGCAATTGGTTGGTTTGTCGCGGCAAGAACAGCTGTCGCGACGAGATATACAATGAGCGAGTATGGGCTATATTCGACAGATGTTAGGGATATCTGCATTGAAGAACCGCTGCAGACTGTTGAAAACATACTATAGGAGGACAGCACCAACGACGATAAGGACCAAACCACTGGTGAAACGAAGTATGTCTGACCTCTTGAGTAAGCCAGAGCAGAAACCTGTATTGACAAAGAGCGATACCATCTTTCGAGGGTGATTTCATGTTGTATTGACCATCGATCAGACAATACAAAAGCTTGGAGAATGACATGTAGTTGCCTCGGACGTTGATCGCTTCGGCGAGCTGGCTTTGCATAAAACTGCGATGCCAACAGGCCAAAAGTCGTGGACGTTGGGAACAACTCATCGACTTCTTCAACATACTTACCATGACTCAACAGCGAAGCAAACACATCGTCTCTTTTGCATTCAGTACAGTTATCGCTCGAATTGGTGGTGTATCCAATACTGCCGAGCCTACCAGCATAGCCACAAGCAGGTGTCAGATCTTGAGCTCCATGGACTGTCCACAGAAGATTCTTCAGATTTCGTCGGCAAATTATGCCAGCGGTGCGGTATTGGATCCTGCAAGACTTGGCTGTGAAGGGAGGTTTCGAGGGCGCTGAATATGACACTTTGCGTCACAGCGTCTCATATTGGCCACATGCCAACAATTTGGAGGATTCTAGAGTGATCGCCTGACAGCGGTCGGGGACGTGGACACTCCATGGAATTTGCACTGCCAAAGAACCAATTCCGACTGGCCAGAAGTCGTGACGGCTCCTGATGTTGGCGATGGAGGGTTATGCGATTCCAATCCCGAACCCGAAACCGAGACAGCAGCACTCAGCTCGACCTGCAGGTACTGAGCCACATCCTTTCGTGCAGCAATTTGACCAGCGCGAAACCGAAACCGAGCTGTCAGCATAGAGCGTGCCCAGTCTAGCCACATCTTTTTGTGTAACAAGTGACAAGCGCGAGACCGAAACCGAGCAACAGCAGCACACAGCTCGTTCTGCAAGTACTGAGCCAAATTTCTTAGAGCATCAATTCGACAAGAGCGAAACCGAATGCGAGCTGTCAGCATAGAGCTTGCCCAAATCAGCCAAGCATTGTCAAGCATTCGTGGATGCCTGGAGTCCACACCAAACGTAGGCTGGATCATACTCCGAATGTGGTCAAGCGAGGGAATTGGAGGATCAACTCAGCCACCCTGATGGATTGCGAACATACCACCGACCATGCGATACGGCCGCATCATGTCAGGCATGGCAAAGCCACACTTGCAACCATTCTCAAACGGTGATACATAAAAGCTGTGTGTATCTCTCGCTCTGGTGAGATTTCTGATCATATCATCTCATCTCTTAACCATCACTACCTCAATATTCTGTACTGTAAGAACATGGCTCAAATCATCACCAATCTTGTCCAAGGTGTCGGAGGCGGCATTGGCTTTGTATCGGAAGCTTACAAAGCCCACAAGGCAAACAAGACTCAAACCAAGTCCGAGACGGACTCGCAACAGCAGGAAACCTCAACTGGTGATGGAGTGTCGGCGCCCAACCCCGAAGAAGAGGCATGGGAACTGGACGAAGCCCAGGACGACCTTGTTGGCGAACCTGAGATCCAACCCACAGACGAAGCGATCGACCCAGGCACTCTGGCTGATGCATTCATCTCGCGACTACGACCCGCCTTGTCTGCAGCTGATTTATCTCATCCAAGAGACAAGCTGCCATTCCCAATCATCATACCGCAACGTCGGCCAGCAGATCGCAGCCGCGGTTTAGTCAGAGCCTACCCTCCCATCCTTGAAACCCGTGGTATCGACCAAACCACTTTCATCGACTTCATCGAAACCTTCAACAAATCCACGCAAGCGACAAAGTGGATCGCAGCTCTAAATCTCGCATCAATCGGTACAATCTGGTTACCCACAGTCACATCCATTTTAGTTTCCATGGCCATCACCGTGGCCACAACAGCAGCGATGGAAGTCCAAGGCCGCTACAAGACAAACAAGTTCCTAGATAAGATGAACAAGGGGTTCTTTATGCCAAAAGGTCTATTTTGCTTGGTCTTGACGTGGAATTCTGATACAGATGAGGCAAGGACTGCTGTAGACTTTAATGGCATGGCGGCGAAAGTGATGAATGCACAACATGGGAGCTTCATGACTTCCCTGCGCAAGTCCAACGGTAAGACTTATGGAGAGTTCCAATGGCCTGAGACGGCGCCTTTGATCTATCCCGGTTTGGATGCCAGAGCATCCAAACCAGGTCAAAGCTTATCATCCACAAAGTCGTCTTTGCAGAAGAAGAGACGATTTGTAGAAGACTACATGGACCGAAGGGCTCAAGCAAAATTCGTAAGTCGTGTCGTCAAGCTGTTCGCAAACCGATGACTGATGTGATTGATTCGCAGGCAAAAAACAATCTCAATAGCGCTCTTGCTGCTGGTCCAAAGCCAGAGTTTGCTTCTCGCTTTGCTGATCCAAGTCATCCGGCCAACAGCGGTTCACTAGTCGCATTGCTCTCTGGTGGGGCAATTCAAATGCCTGAACGCAACAACGTGTTAGGCACGCGTGGTGAACATCTTGGTGGTCGTGCTAATGCGAGCGCTAATCGGTTCGACCGTAGTCGCAGTGTCGGATTCGGAGGAGGAATGGCCAGTCAAGGTCCACTAGGTAGAGGTCTGGGTGGCTTGTTCGAAGTTGCACAACCCCAACATAGTCCATCGAACACTGACAGAAGCATGCAACAAAGGTCAGGAGTGTCGCGTGGTGGCCGAGGTGGTAGCAGCGCAGGACCATTGGGGATTGTGCAAAAGGTCATGAAGAAGGTACGTCGCATCCTATCTCACCGTGCTCTCTCGCCAACAATGACATAGGATATTCTGTACCTGCTTATCGTCGACATGCCTTCGGAGGATGAACTGGCGGCAGCACAAGGGGTTGCTTCGGAACTGTTGGCCAACCAGACAAGAAGTTAAAGTGACATAAGAATTTTGAATTAGCATTAGGGTATCTTTTGTACAATCAATCAAACAACATCTATGAAGCTGTCCAAACTCTGAAGCTTGCAAACTCCCAATACGCATTCTCGAATGCTGTGGCATTGTTCTTGACAAGATCTGCGCAAGCACCCGGACATCCGTACTCTGTGGAGTAGACGCTGGTTGAACCTGCCCAACTGCCGCAAAGATCAATGTTGGCGATGATGGACTGATTCTTGAAGTGCGAAGAGATGTCGCAATCGGTGCTGGGGAAGTCTGCAATAGGAGTGCCCCATTGCGATGGGTCAGGCGTGGAGTCGTTAGTGGAAAGGAGATCTGATGGCGGATCCGAGCGGCTGAATGTCCACATGCGAATGCCTGCATCGCGGAGCTCCATAGCGAAAAGCTGTTCAGAATATTAGCATGAGAAGAGATGCAAGATGTTGAAGGCAAACCTACTGCACCACCTGCTTCGTTCAAGGCTGCGCCGTAACTGCTCTTGGGACCAAAGACGCCACATCCCTCATTATCGTTCGTCGAGTTCCAGCAATTTGTGCCGGTTACTGTGCCAGTCTCCTTGCGCTTCGTCTTCATCGTGCAGCCTTTGGAAGTGTGCAATGTCATCTGATTTCCCTTGTTGCCTTGCTCAACGGCTTCGATGACATCAATCTCTCCATGCTCAGGCCAGTTGTTGGGATCGGACAACCACACAGCAGGCCATGTACCACAGCCATATGGCGAGTGGATGACATCGAAGACAAAGAGTCCGTTGTTCCATTGGTTCTTGGACGTAATGCGAATCGAGTTTCTGTCCGTGATACCAGTGCTGGTATCGTCGACTCTAAGGATGGCTGAGTTTTCTCCAGCATAAGTGAGATTGCTGTATGCTGCCTGTGCTGAAGACAAATACACGACATTGCCACTGCTTGGATCGGCTTTGTCGAAATAGTCGAAGTGGTCGAAGAAGGTGGTTCCGTTCATGCGCTCGTTGATCGTGTAATTCAATGGAGTATAATCTGGATACGAGCTAGAGCCTGAATCTTCTGTGCCTACGACAGCGCCCACAATGACGGCGACGATGATTGCGATGATTCCGACAGCTCCAATGATTTGCCATTTCCGTGACCAGTGGAGAGGGTTGAGTTTTGACCCTGTGGGTGTTTGACCATGGGGCGCATGCCCTTGAAGCTGGGTCTCGACGTTGTGATCAAATTTCGACATTATGTATGGATGTGGTTGAGACTGAAGAGCGAAGGGGAGATGGCGCGAACAATTACAAAGGAAACAGCTTCCCAATTAACGGTGATAGACATTCATATATCGATCCTTCCGTAACTTTCTGCCAGAACAAGCCACCGACGAATAGAATGCCTCAGGGCACCTTCCTCATCGATTTCAACATGTCACGGCGACTTGGCGATCTCATCCATCATCGTTGAGTGCCGTGCGGACGCGTCTTCTATCGTTCACCATATTGCGACAATAGAGAAAAATCGCAAGGGTCTTGAAAACCGTTGAAGAAAGCTGCGAAGTTTGTGGGTGAAGCCGCGTCGCCACGTCGTCAGCTTTTTTTGGAAATCGATGCTGTTACGGCCGATTCTTTTGCTTCGCAAATTGCATGATAGAGGATGAGCTCACCTTGCTGGCAAGCTTTCTTCTATATCGATGTTGTATGCTATTGTCGTTGGTAGCATTCGTCCTGGATAGGCTGCGGAATGTCATGGATGTTTCGTCGCGATCGCCGGAAACGCATTCCACTTTTAACAAAGGTTGTCTTCCCGAATGGTCGTCATTCACAGCAAGAACGATACACTCGTGTGAGTCGTCTCTAACTCCCGCGACTAGAGTCTCAGATGCTTGTTGCTGCTTGTCGCGCAAAGACAATTCGATAGGAACATTTCTTGTATTTCGCATCGTCAGGGTGACTCTCCCGACACTGAACATAGATTTTTGCTGAGACCTTGCTTGCGCCTGATGGGCATGAACATAACCCTAGGTTGATCTTCGTCTCCGAGGGCACACGGCGTGCACGTGAAATGGAACTGTTTTTTTGTTGCCGCGGTTATCACAGCACTTGCTTAAGAGCGAGAGCTCGTCAAGCTTGTTGACATTTAAAGCTTCGCCGCCGATCACCGCGGATGTCGTCCCGAATTCCGAGCCTCCCTCGACGACACTTACAGTGCTTATCTGGAAATAACTGCTCCCACACACGGATATAACATGGCTCACGAAGACCTTATTTTCCACCTTAACCTTCTTTATCAAACCTTCGCTGCTCTCCACTATATTTCTGCTGACGACATCCTCTCTCCGCCAATCCCGATCAACCTTGCTGCCGCGCATGAAGCTGGACTTTCTTCTGAGGCAGTCGCTCTCTTGCAACGACTGCCACAACTGAAGAGCGAGCTTCACTCACTGGCAATTCTTCCTGATGGCTCACAGCCTGTCTGTTTTGTTGATGATAACCTTGACTGGGCGCGGACTCCAACATATCAGGATGCAGCAGAAATCTCCGAACATGCATTTGTGCTGAGCAATCCGAATATCTATGGTACTTCTTTGATCTACGACACCATATCAGAGAAACTGCTTCCTTGGCTGGCATGGGGAAAGCACGTTGATTTTGAGATCTCGGAGATTGAGAATCCCTTCGAGCTAGATGATGCAAAGCCAGTAAAGGAGATCATGGGTTCTTGGATAGCGAAATTGTTAAGACTGGAATGGGTGCCTTACAACGAAGAACTCATTCAAGAGGCCGATGAGGAGGACTTGAGGGCTACGAAAGGCAATGTTGATGTTTTGGACCAATACCAGGCACAATTCATCAAGTTCAGTATAAGAAATGTGTATCTGGCTGCTGGGTGGAATGATAATGCTGATGACTTGGAAGGCGCGAAGAAGGTATTTGATGGCGACCTATTTGAGGTCAAGAAGCAGAAGTGGATGCAGAAGACACAAGTAACACTCGATCAGGCATATGAAGAAGGATGTGAATGGTCGAGAATACGGACGACCCTGAGACTTGAAGACAGTGAGAAGGCCAGACTTCTTGATGACTGGCTACCCGAAGGACAACAGGTGAGACACATCGAGATTTGATGCAAGATTCCTTGGTGCATGGGACTGGATCTGTACAATGCAGTATGAAGCCTTCGATCTGTACCTTAGACCGTGCTCAACGGTGTTTGTTTGGACGTCATCTTTCACTTGTACTCTTTGTCCTTCTTCACAGTCCCGGGAATCGGACCACCTTCATCCTTACCAAGAATTCAATAAGGACCCTATATTAACAACTCATTTTGTAATCACTTTCTCATCGACTATGACACTCCTTATCTAACAAAGAATCATAAGTCTAACAACGTTACTTTGTTAGATGGGCATACATACTCTAAAGCCTACAACCTACTTGGAAGTTCTTGTCGCAGCTTGTTAATTTCCCTTTTCAATATCCCTTTCCTCGGCAACCTGCGCCCCAGTTTTTGCAACAGCACCAATACTAGCTTCCGCATCCCCCCTTTTGATGGCTTCTTTCTCCATCCTCCTCAGATGCTTTTCTCTCTTTTCATCTGCACGACGTTTATCTTCCTGCATAGACTTGATAAGCGCACTTTTGGCTCTGATCTTCTTGCCATAGAGGTAAAACACTACAGGAATAGGCACACAGGCCATTTCAATAAGTCCTAGAGTGCAGCCTGCCCAATTGGAGCCGAGAGCGGCATACATGGCGGAACCGGCAAGAGGTACTGTTGCTCCCATGATGGAGCGCAGGACTGCATTTCCAGCTAATGCGGAGGCTGCGTAGACTGAGTATGAGTGCACCAGGTAATTGTTGCTGTAGATAAAAACACCGGCGTTGCCAGCTCCAAAGGGTATTCCTGCAATGATGGGGACGATCCAATGCACGTTAGGTGTACACGTCCATGCGAACCAGAGTTCTCCAGCAGCAAGACTGACTGCTGCGATACAAATAACGCTGACCATGGCTTCGGGAGGTATATCCCCGGTCTCTAGGTCTTTTTTGTGGGAATTGATGAGGCGGCGACAGAGCGGTTCGAGCACAATGGTAAGCAAGTTTCCAATTCCGATGCCGCAGAAGGCGAGACCGCCGAGGCCAGGGGACCAGCCGCGTTGTTGTTGAAAGACGATGGGATAGGCGACGAAGGAGAGGTAGAGTGTACCATAGACGATTGCTACGTATACGTCCCAGAAGATGCTGCAAGACACGAGTCAGCAATCAACCATCAACCTCGACCTAGTACTGTCTTCTCTTCATTTTCTCGAAGGGAATACTCCATATCGAAAGAGATGTCTCGACTCGTTCCTCGGAACGAGTAAAAGCAAAGCAAAAAAAAAAGCAGAGAACAGAGAACAAAAACCGCAAGATTCAGAAGAAAAGAAAACTCACCAAATCGGCTCCGTAACCATCAACACAAACGGCCTGCTCAAATTAACCTTGAGCAAAGGGAAGAATGCCTGTTTCTCATCAAATCTACTCCACCACCTCGGATCTCCCGTCTCTTTCCTTAGCTTTGCAGCTCTCTTGCGCAGTAAAGTAGGTCCATAAGTCTCCTTGACGATAGCCACAAAAGCAAATGCCACACCGGCGAGAATCATAACCAGCCAGTTGGTCCTGCCAAAGACACGCTCGTTAGTACCATTTCTTGTGTGTTTTTCGCAAAAACTCCAAGAGGCAAAAGAAAAAAGCTCACCATCGCCATCCCAAATATTGATATGTAAAACCTCCGATGATAGGTCCAACCACGGGTCCATTCAAAGGTCCGATACTCCAGATACTAAACGCAAGCGCCCTGTACTCTTCCACCACGATATCGTTGATAGATCCAGGGGCATTGCTAACCAAACTCGCCGCCGCAAAAGCAGCAAAGAAACGCGGAATCAGCAGACTCTCGATATTTTTGGCCAACGCGCACGGCAAAATCAGCAGAACGAAAATGGCAGTGGAGACAATGTATACGGGTCGTCGTCCATACATTTCCGACAGAGGAGCAAGCACGGTACTTCCAGCAGCCATGCCAAGTAGGTAAGTCGTAAGGCCTAGCAAAGCAACCAAGTGGCCTACATCAAAGATTCGCTCAAGTGTTACCACTGTAACGGTATACGAAGTTGAAAATAGGACTGTGACGGTGGTTGCATAACTCATTGCAAAAACAACAAGACTCTTGTATGCCATGCTCCAATTCCTGGGGTTCTCGGGGTCGTCGTCGGTCCAGTCGACTTCAAAGTTTGGGTCATTGCCTGTGGCTACAGAGCCGAGTGTTGCGCCTGTAGCGGTGGGTTTGAGGTTTATGTCTGCATACTCTGTCTCGGGGGCGAAACCTGAGTAGCCGGATGCATAGCTGCGGACGAGATGTAGACGGTTGGCTTGTTGCTCATGGCGAATTGATCGAGTTTCGTGGATAGAGTCGGTGTCGGAGGTGTGGGATTGGGTGGATGGTGTTGAAGCCTGAGGCGAGGGTTTTTCTTGTTCTTCGACCATCGTGATGGCTGTATCCTTCTCTTTCTGTCTTCCTCTCCTCGAGTTCGAATCTCTTTCCCGCTTCTAGCAGCGCAATTATGCCCTGATCGTAATCAATGCTAATATCCAGTCCTCAATACCGTGGTAATGTCCAGCGTCCAGTATATTTCGGCAAACAGGTACACCCCTCACTCCCCTCAATATGTCGCAAGTGTTCGAGGAAAGAAGTCCGGAACGTCAAGAATCGCGCGATGTCGGGGCTGGAGGACGCGGAAAGGGCGTCCCTGATCAAGCACTTTTTCAATTCCGATGCAGATCCAACAAGACCAGAAACAGCAGACTCCAGGGAGCGAGCGAAAAGAAAGGCAAAGGCAATGACTCTTCGAAGAAAAGCGAAAACGACAGACGAAGTAAAAGAAGCAAGAACAGTACGAAAAGAAAAAAAGAATGAGTCAAGAAGAAATCTCAAACACTTTCAACACAATGATTCGGAAAACGAGCCTCAAAAACCCACGCAGGTTGCAGGAACAAGTTGCCCGAAATGCGGCTAAGAACCACGGCCCCGCATCCGCCCTTAGAGTTACACCGTTTATATGCGCTGCGCTCCCTTTGAATGACAAGTACATGTTCTCCAATTAACATCTACTCCCTAAAGCCCTCCCTCTATATCATTATTATTCGCAACTCTAAAGAAACACATTATGTAGTTCGAATTGACTCAAAACTTCATAGATCTGCGCTACTAACAGCTGTCATAAAGGTACGGAGCAACAAACGAGTTGAGGGAAAAGAGTCGAGTTAAGAACCTCATTTGCCCGCGGTATGAATTCCGCGTCTCGGCTATGACGGCAACTAGCCACAGTAGCTCTCGATGCCAGAAGGGTCCACAGTGCCAGGGTGCTCCTCTAGACAAGGATAAAAATCAAAAAGTCGGCGACATGTATGCATTGATCTCTGTGAAACTAGGTCTCTACATCGGTCTGGTAGAAAGTCCTTTTGTAGTGTCGTATCAAGAGGCTTGAGTATTGGCGACGTAGAAGGTGGACTGTGTGGAGATCTCAATCAGAGCCTTCTTCCCGGCATGGCTCGATAAGTGCGGTATAGAATCATGAGAATTTTCATGACCACGAGGCACAAGGTACCATTCGAAGACGCGAGAGGAAAACGCAAGTGCGATATGGTTTTACGACTTTGTGAAGTCACAGAATTTGGTACAAAAATAGTTTCCATTCAAGGTAATGTCCTAGGTATTGGATGTAGGCAAACTTCCCTCGAATGCAGACTATGCTAGCTTTGCCCTTTTCACACTAAAGTAATATGCAATCTCCTTTGCAAATTTCACTCTCATATGTATACAACTCTAGGGCCGCTGCTCAAGTCTCGAAAGCGTATGCATGCTCTCAGCCTTCGTCTCTGATCTTCCGCGGCGTGGCCTCTGTTTCGTTCTGCATATGACTATATCTCAATTCGTCAATCGTGGCGGGTTTGGCATCTCGTGAATGTCACATTGAGTCTTCTTGAGACGATCAATGCAGCGAAGTGGCCTTCTGGTAGGTTTCCCAAGGGGTCAGGGCACCAACAGCGCGGCGCATGTGGGCATCGAGAAGAGCGACACCGTACACGTAACTGGCGTTGACCCAGCCGAATCTGCAGAATGTCAGTAAATCGCTCTGTGTAACAAGATCAATTTTCGACTTACCCTTCTTTGGCAACACCCTTGAAGTCACTGCCCTGGTTACCGTACTCAGCAGCAACCTTGTGAGGATGCTGAGGGTGGCAGACATCGTACTTCTCGACGACAACACCGTTGAAGTCGACAAAAGCCTTGGTGACCATGTACACCCAGCGGTAAGCCAATCTCTTGGCTTCATCCTCGTAACCAAATCTCA
Source organism: Aureobasidium sp. EXF-3400 (assembly GCA_024195585.1). Classification (NCBI taxonomy): domain Eukaryota; kingdom Fungi; phylum Ascomycota; class Dothideomycetes; order Dothideales; family Saccotheciaceae; genus Aureobasidium; species Aureobasidium sp. EXF-3400. The sequence continues at coordinate 18,069 of SWBL01000200.1, read as the reverse complement.
CCAGACCAGTCCAGGCAAGAATCTGTTGAGGTGCCCATCCGAATGGGTAATCCCATTGACGGTTGGGACGGCTGAGACCAACCTGGCCACGGGATCTTTCAGTTCCTGCAGCAAGACCACCAAGTTCCTCGAAGAGAGGAAGAGCCTTCTCAACAAGAAGTCCTGCTTGACGGGGAGTACAAGCACCAGCCCACATTGCCCAGAAGGTTGTGGCAGACTCATATCCGGTGTGCTCGTTCTTGACAACATTGTAGTCGAAGAACATGCCCTTCTCCTCGTCCCACATGAGCTTGTCCATGGTCTGCTTGCGACGTCTGGCACGGCGATCCCAGGTAGCTGATGTCTCAACATGACCAGGCTTCTGGTCACCAACACAGAACTCGGCAGGGACAGCGAGACTATCACCAAAGTAGTTGCGAATAGTACGAGCAATGTCAGTCTCGTACTTGTAGAGAAGCGAGTTAAGATCGACAGTAGCGAGGTGAGCGGCAGAGCCCTCGAGACGGTAAGAAGTGTCGTGACCAGACTCACGAACAGCGCGGTCGTGGAGGAAGTAGTCATCAAGCTCAGGCTCGTAGATGTGACCGTAGTTATAGGCGTGAACAAACTCCTTGAACTGCATGTTGTGCTTCTTGCAGTAAGGCTCGAGCACGTGGACGAAGTGAGTGGCTTCAGTCTCTGGTGGAACACCGATACCACCGGGCCTGTAGCATGAGAGACCAGTCTTGTTGTCGTAACGAGGAGCGGCAGTCCAGACACTGTGGTACTCCTTGATGGCAGCAAGGATTGAAATCTTCAGGAACTCGCGTGCGTCAGGCTGATCCTTGATGCGGTCAAAGACACGAAGAGCCATATCAGTCAGGAAAGGAGGCTGAGTACGGCAAAGGTAGTAGGATCTGTTTGCGTTGAGAATCTTGCCGTAGTGCTTGATTTCGAAGCAGAAATGCTTGACCATGTTCTTGGCGAGATCCTCACGATCATGGATAAGAAGACCGAGGGCAGTCATGTAACTGTCCCAGCCATAAAGCTCGTTGAAGCGACCGCCGGGAACGATGAATGGCAGACCCCTGTAGTCGGGCTCACCTTCAGGAGTGTCCTCAACCCTCTCCATCTCGAGAGCGAGCAGACCAGGGGCTTCATTCAAGTCACGGACATACTCTTCATTGTCGGGGTGTTGAGCGAGCCAAACGACATCCAAGTTCATATCAGGGTGTTCGCGAGCAACGCGGCTGTAGTATTGATGCTGTTCGGGAGCTCCACGAGGAACGTAAATGCGAGGACGAGGGTTGTCGGTCCAATCTTTGGCGTCCTTTCCGACTTGAGCAATGTTGGAACCATCGATACGGCGGGTCAGGTTGGGCCAGAAGAAGTCCTTGACAAGACGACACAGACGACTGACAGGGTTCTCACTGAGACGAGCCTCGTCCAGGACAATCTGCTTACGACCGTGCTCCTTGGCCAGAGTGAGCTCCTGTAGCAGGTTGGAAAGCATGTATGTGCCACGAATGTCAAAAGTCCTGTAACCTCCCGAGCCAGCAGTGCCCAGTTGAATTGTCTTGGGACCGACATCCTCGACGGTGATTTGCTGATTGTTGTCCGAGTCCTCACGGTGCAGTAGAGCTTCGAGCGTGTCGGCGACATTGATGAGATAACGGCGTGGTTGGTCTCCTTGTTCGTCTGGTCGCCGCAGTCAGTCTTGATTTTCGTTCTGACGGTATTGCCTCAATCTACTCACCATGACTCAAGCGGCGCTGGGTTGCTTTCTCCATCTGTTGGGCAATGTTGGCGCGAGCACCGGGGTCGACCTGCAAGCCGTCAGTGGCAGAAACATCAATACATGACAAGGCAGTGGACCTACAGCCGAGTAAGTACGGGCTTTGGCGACATTTCTCTTGTTGTGCGAGGCGCCATAGTAGATGTGCGAAGCCGAATAAGGGTCGAGATCTGGAGCGGCGCCCGACGACCTGCGTGGGTGGATGGGAAGCTGCTGCGATGAAGCACCGGCGGCGGCAGGCTTGACTGTAGGCGCCTTGGAGCTCTGCTGGGACAGAGACTCGGCATTGACGGCGGCAAGCGAGCCTACACGCTGTCTGATGGATGCATCGCCGTTGCCATTGCTGTCGCCGGCGGCTGGCGTCTTGTCGCCGCCGTGGGCTGGTGTCAAGCTCATGGATGCAGGTCTGAGGGGTGGTCGTGTGTGGTGGTCTTGTTGTAGAGGGAGGGATAGGTAGGTTGTACAAATACGCAGCTGTCGAGGGGCAGATGCGGGATGTCGATAAGGCTGGGACTGTTAGAGTTAGGGTGAATCGTCAGCTCAGCCGAGTCTCGGATGTGATCAAGAGGCGGTTAGAGGAGGAATTGAGGTGTATGAGTAAGATGATGAGTAGAGATAGAGACAGGCGGCAGACGTGAAAGGGTGTGGGAAAACGCCTCTGACTAGAGCAGTACCCACCGATATACGTAGTTTTCTGAGCTCGGCGCTTTCAAACAAGCAGGAAGTGAAGCCTTGACGTGACCACTGGGCAGTCAACGTTCTTGACGGCTCCCATCAATTTCTGGGGAAGCTGCAATCCCGTCGACGTCATTCACCTTTTTGGCCAAAATTGAAGCTGGTCAAAGCTGCGAGTTCGACTCTAGCGAAAGAGATCAAGACAGAGAGGCTGAAAGACGAGAACGAAAACGACTACTCGAGATCTATCCTTCTCGACTCGAAAACAATACCTGCAATGAACAAAATCTGGTGGACAAGGCCTGGAGCGAAAATACTCGCCCCTCGTGCAGAAAGACTCGTCTGTATCCACACCGCTGTCAATCCTGTCGCATGACCATGCTTTGTGCTTTGCTTTTGCTTTCTGGCTCCGCAAATGATTCTTGCTTCGTAAAAATTTTGTGACGAGAATGGGTTTGTTCTGTGCTCTACACCACTCTGACATCGACAAACACTTGCGATGAGCTGGGGGCACGGCTGGCGAACAGGCAATCCAAACTTGAAAAGAGATGTAGGCATCCGGGTCGACATCGTGTAGATTCCGATGTTGCAACCAGATGGTACTCGAGTAGGAGTTTGCTTCATGCGGTCAGGGTCGCGCAGGGCTGTATATAAGCATCACATCCGACAACGAGGCTGCCCTGATGATGCCTTACACCTATATATGGCCCAGCTGAACTCAGCTACCTTCTTGTACCCCGCATCATGCTCACTGATCCTGTCCAATGATTTCAGGTCGCATGCTCGCTTGTGGGACAGGGTGCACAGCCTTGTATACTAGTCACATCTGTGCAGGTGTGTTGATACGTGAGATGGTCTTGTACATGGCAAACATCGTTTCAACATCCTGGTATCTCTATTGAATTTCATAAATGCAAAATGCACGTCACATCTACAACTTGGCCTGAAGGACAGTCTTCATGCGCTTCTCAACAGCGTCGAGGTATGCTCCAGTGGTGACATAGTCGTCCTTGCCCTTCTTGCCCATTGCAAGAGCGAGATCCTTGGTCATGATGCCCTGCTCGTTGACGACGTGGATACATGCCTCCTCCAGCGACTCAGCGAACTTGACAACCTCGGGAGTGTCGTCAAGCTCACCACGCTTGACGAGACCACGGGTCCAGGCGAAGATGGAAGCAATGGGGTTGGTTGATGTGGGGTTACCCTTTTGGTGTTCACGGAAGTGACGGGTGACTGTGCCGTGGGCGGCCTCGGACTCGAATGTCTTGCCGTCAGGGGTGATGAGGACCGAAGTCATCAAACCCAGACTGCCGAAACCTTGAGCGACAATGTCGGATTGAACATCACCATCGTAGTCTGGCTTGCTATTAGTCTCGTGCTTGATAGGAACCAGAGTCGTGGTTACTCACTCTTCAGTGCCATAATGTAGCCACCCTCGCTCTTGATCATCTGGGCGACCATGTCGTCAATCAGACGGTGCTCGTACCAGATACCAGCCTTCTCAAAGTCGGCCTTGTACTCCTTGTCGTAGATCTCCTGGAAGATGTCCTTGAATCTTCCGTCGTACTTCTTGAGAATGGTGTTCTTTGTGCTCATGTACAGAGGCAACTTCTTGTCAATGGCGAGCTTGAAACTGGCGTGGGCGAAACCAGAGATGCTCTCGTCAGTGTTGTACTGAGTCTGAGCGACACCACCTTGGTGGTGCTTTTGGAAGTTGAAGACCTCAATCTCCTCGGGCTCGCCGCCCTTGGGGGTGAAGACCATCTTGAGAGTGCCCTCACCCTTGATGACATGGTCCTTGGCGCGGTACTGGTCACCGAAAGCGTGACGACCAATGATGATGGGCTTCTTCCAGCCTGGTACGAGACGAGGGATCCTGTCGATAACGATGGGCTCACGGAAGACGGTTCCACCGAGAGCGTTTCTGATGGTGCCGTTGGGGGACAGCCACACTGGGATTGTCAGACTTGTGCTGTTGTTGCAAGCTCGCTCATACAGCTACTCACTCTTCTTCAGGTTGAACTCCTTGACACGAGCCTCGTCAGGAGTGATGGTGGCGCACTTGACGCCGACCGAGTACTTCTTGATAGCCTCGGCGGCATCAATAGTGACCTGGTCGTTGGTCTCATCTCTGTAGGGGAGACCGAGGTCGTAGTACTTGAGGTCGATGTCGAGGTAAGGGTGAATGAACTTGTCCTTGATGTCTTGCCAGATGATGCGAGTCATCTCATCGCCATCAAGCTCGACGACAGGGTTCTTAACCTTGATCTTGTTGAATGCAGCCATCCTTCGTCTCTGTTCAATTGCAGCAAAAGCAGGTCTAGAAATGAATTGAGGTCGTACGGCAGCGTTGGAAGTTTGTTGGAAAAGGCTACGGGCAGCAGCAGGACGGAAAGAGGCGCTCATGGTCGCTGATACGGAAAAGGAAGGAAACCAAAAAAGATACCTCGGGAAAAGGGAAGATGCAGCTTGTCAAGAAGGAGACTCCTCTCTGTGTTCAAATAATTCACCAGTCATCGCGCTCCAACCCCGCAGAATTCAGCAGCAGGCCGATGCCGGCTGATAACAAGGGCATTTGTGTCATTGCCGTCACGTCTTTTGCGAAACACACACTCGGTCGAATTGGATAGGCTGGCACGTGAAGTGTAGCCCGTATACGTTGCTTTCTTCCGCCGGCTGAATTTGGGTGAGGCTCTACTATGGGTGACCTTGGACGATCGAATCCGACACGATGGGCAGATTTGTATGACGGCAAGCAATTAGACGACACAACAGCTTCAAGATCGCTCTCACCCGGCGAACGCGACCGTGCGCCGAGGTGACGCGGGTGCTGCTGCCACGGCGTTAGGTCAAGTTATCCCCGCCCGAAGCTACCGCGGCAGGAGCGGCGAGAGAAAGAGACGATTCGACATTTGATCATGACTTGCACAGGCCGCACTTTCCTCGTAGAACAGCCTGTCAACGACTATACACAATGGCAACTCCTAACCCCCTAGCAGGTTCGTCTTCGGATCCCACCCCCGTCTCGGCCAAGACATACACAATTGCTGGCTTGGTCACGACTGTCTACGGACTCGACGAGCTTGCTTCATCAGCAAAGGAAGTTGCAGTATTATGGCTCCTTCACCCTAGACTCCAAGTGCAGTCCATCATGGCTCCAATCGCTGCAGCCTCGATTCATGACTGGAACAGTCGATCTGCCTCCAAGTCCAAAGGCCTGATTGCTGTATCTTTTGACCAGCGTAACCATGGCACAAGAGAGGTCAACGCCTTGGCGAATGAGAGCTGGAGACAGGGCAACCCAACTCATGCCCAGGACATGTTTTCTGTCTTCCGTTCGTTCTCCAATCCTCTGCTCTGTCACAACACTCTTCTGACCATGACGTGAACAGACGGCACAGCTCAAGACACCTCGATCTTGATCGACTTCCTCTCCTCGTACATCTTCCCAGACTCTTCAAGAACCATCACCAAGCATCTTGCCCTTGGTATCTCGCTTGGCGGCCACTCGACATGGCAATGTGTCCTGCACGACCCTCGCATCACCACTGCTGTTGTCGTCATCGGATGCCCGGACTACAAGTTCCTCATGTCTGACCGTGCAAAGAAGTCAAAGCTCTCAACATGGACAGCTTCAGAAGGCAAGGACTTCCTTGGCTCAACAGACTACCCCAAGGGTCTTTGTGATGCCACTGACAAGTGGGACCCAATGTCTTTCTTGGTGGGCGACAAGCTTCAACCGACGGATGAGCAGAAGAAGACCTTGCGACCTTTGATCAAGGAAAAGCTGGGAGGCAAGCACATATTGTGTCTTTCGGGTGGAAAAGATAAGCTCGTACCATATGCTTGCAGCGCGCCTTTCCTCGATTGGCTGAAGACCGGACTCGACAAGAAGGAAGGCTGGTTCAACGATCAGGGCATTGTATTCGAAGATATTGTCGATGAGACTGCTGGTCACGAGTACAGTGCAAAGATGAAGGTCGAGGCGGTGCGCTTCATTTCAGAAAACCTCGCTGGCGAGGGCAGCTTGAAGGCAGGCACCAGAACTTCAAAGATATGAGCCTGTTCGACGCATCATTTGCCTATATACACATACACATTCTACTTGACGTCTTCGGTATTTGAGATTATCACCAGATGATACGACCGGCAACATTTCATGTTGGCCGACTCTGTTCCGAGGGAAACTCGTGAATGAGTCAATCAGGTACACAAGCACAGGATGCTTTCGGTACTTGGCCGATGCTAGACGTTGCAGGAAGTAACAGCCTCGGTCGTAAACATGGTGCGATCTAGGTCTGGCTATGAAACGTCTGAGTTACGAAAAGGAACGTCCTTCAACTCTCCTCGTCTAATGCATTTCAGACACTTCTCTGATCAATCCTTGGGATTGGCATCCAATGAGATAGAAAGCTCTTTTAGGGAAGCTCTTATGCTTTGTTGCCACAGCCTGATCACACTGAGCGTGAATCGATGATTGCGTCAGGCAGAGAATATTTCGAGACGGGCGTTGATAGCTCGGGCAACGTTCGGCATCAAGTTCCCCAGACAAATGGTCTTTCATGTGCTTTCCCCAGACGCTTGGCTTTGTCATTCTAGGTTCTCGTTCTTCAAAGAGCCTCGGATGAAGGGAGTCAACGTGAAGTCGCAACCGTTCGGGGCCTCGTCATGGCCAAACTCGCAGGTATGGAGCTCTCGCCGAGGTCCAAACCCTTCGTTTTTGCTGCGAAGGTCTGAGTCTACAATCGTAGCCACTGATCCGATTGGCCCCGGTCGTTTTTCTTATTGGTCTGTGACGCTTTTTGCCCTCATCGAGTACCGGTAAGTCATACGAAACCCTCGAGTCTTCTAGAGAGGTATATATGAGCTCCTGTCTCCCCACCTTTGTAACTCCTACATCATTTTTGTGACCCCGTTTCCTTTCGAGTGCCTGGTAAATTTGCGAAGAGCACGTCTTCCAATTCAATTGTCGGGCCTTCATTACACGACACCACATTTCATCACACCACCGCCAAGCTGGCAGAAAGACTCAAGAGTATCTTGGGCCACGTTAAGGAAATTCTTCCGACCATGTCTTCTTCTCTCGACGCCGAAGAGCAGCAGTTCCAGGATGAGGTTGCCGCCATCAAGCAATGGTGGACCTCGCCTCGCTGGAGATACACCAAGCGTCCTTTTACTGCTGAGCAAATTGCAAACAAGCGTGGAAACTTGCCAATTCAACACCCCGGCAATGTCCTCTCCAAGAAGTTGTGGGACATTGTAGAGAAGAGATTCGCCGTAAGTTGAGCTTTCCAGATTTAGGAAGCTTCAATTCTGATGCACGTCAACAGGAGAAAGATGCTAGTTTCACCTACGGATGTCTTGACCCCGTCATGGTCACACAAATGGCCAAGTACCTCGACACTGTCTATGTCTCGGGCTGGCAAAGTTCCTCGACTGCATCATCAACCGATGAGCCCGGCCCAGATCTTGCAGACTACCCCTACACAACCGTTCCAGACAAGGTCCAGCACCTTTTCATGGCTCAGCTTTTCCACGACCGCAAGCAACGCCATGAGAGACTCTCGGCTCCCGCCTCTGAACGCAAGAACCTCGCCAACACCGACTTCCTCCGCCCAATCATTGCCGATGCCGACACTGGTCACGGTGGTCTTACAGCCATCATGAAGCTTACAAAGCTTTTCGTCGAAAAAGGTGCTGCAGGCATTCACATTGAGGATCAAGCTCCCGGAACAAAGAAGTGTGGACACATGGCTGGCAAGGTGCTCGTTCCCATCAGCGAACACATCAACCGTCTCGTTGCCATCCGTGCCCAAGCAGACATCATGGGCAGCGATCTCCTCTGTGTTGCCCGTACCGACTCTGAAGCCGCAACCCTCATCACCTCAACCATCGACCCCCGCGACCACGCCTTCATCGTTGGCGCCACAAACCCCGCCCTCCAACCCCTCAGTGAACTCATGGGCGCTGCCGAGGCAGCCGGCAAGTCCGGTGACGAGCTCCAAGCCATCGAAGACGCATGGACCGAACAAGCACACCTTAAGCTCTTCTCCGAAGCCGTCGTCGATACCATCAATGCCGGTGTTCACGTCAACAAGGCTGAGCTGATCGCCCAATTCACCGAACAGGCAAAGGGCAAGTCCAACGCAGAGTCCCGCGCTATTGCAAAGGCTCTCACCGGCGTTGACGTCCACTTCGACTGGGAGTCCGCCCGCACAAGAGAGGGTTACTACCGCTACCGTGGTGGCTGCCAATGCGCCGTCAACCGCGCCGTCGCCTACGCACCCTACTGCGACATGATCTGGATGGAGTCCAAGCTTCCCGACTACGCTCAGGCCGAGGAGTTCGCTACTGGCGTCCATGCCGTGTGGCCAGAGCAGAAGCTGGCCTACAACCTTTCCCCCTCGTTCAACTGGCAGACTGCCATGAGCACCTCCGACCAAGAAACCTATATCCAGCGTCTCGCCAAGCTCGGTTACTGCTGGCAGTTCATCACCTTGGCAGGTCTGCACCAGACCGCCTTGATTGCTGATACCTTCAGCAAAGATTATGCTGCTCGTGGTATGCGCGCTTACGGCGAGACCATCCAGAGCAAGGAAGAAGCAGTAAGTTCAATCTCCGCCCTATCCCCTTTTGGATTTCTGGAGAGTAATGATATGCTAACATGTTTTCACAGCATGGCGTTGAGGTCCTCAAACACCAGAAATGGTCTGGTGCTAACTATGTTGATGAGTTGCTCAAGATGGTCTCGGGTGGTGTGTCTAGTACCGCTGCTATGGGCAAGGGTGTCACAGAAGATCAATTCAAGGCTGTTTCCCGCCCAGGCGAGAGTGGATACAAGGCTGAAGAGAACCACTGAGTATGAAAAGAGAATGAAGGAAATGGAGTTAGATTTGGAGTCTATAGCATTTGTGATATTTGATGGTTATCTTCTTCCTTTTTTGGTCTTCTGGCCAAGTTGTTCTTGTTTCATGTGTCCTTGATACAAATCTGGCTTGATCTTCCGAGGCCGTCCGTTGTGTGCAGCTAGTCTGACTTCGTATAGCAATGCTCTTGCTTGGCCTGCATAACATCTTGCCTCAACCTAAGGTCTCCGCACTTTCGTGCATAGCTTTGCATCCCACGTCATGTGACTGCGAGGTATTGAGAGGACACCAACTGAACGTACTGCGGGAAACGAAGACTGCAGATACAGTATCCTCGAGTAGCAAAGCCCACCAGCAAGGCGATCAGCTTTCTTTGAGCAGACTGGCTGCGACACTCGAGACAAGACAAGGACAACTCGAAGATAGCGGCTGTAGCACAACCCTTGCAATATGTACTCTGTTCTTTGGAGAGCACATGGTGGGTTGAAAGGAGATAAAGAGGTTGAAAAAGCATATGGCATACGTACACGGCAGGAAGGTAACAAGCTCAATGGTTCTTCCTCCAACAAGTGTCAACCTCTGAATCAATATCTGGTATGAGCTCAGCACAGTCTCGGCATCTGAGTGATAGAGAGAGCCAATGCTCCATATTAGTCAAGCACCACTGATTGCTGACAGGAGGAGTTCATTGGATCATCTCACAGGCAATAGATAGACTTGCACATCTCACGGCATATCACGTATAGTCAGCGGCTGTAAGAATATGAGGAAAGAAGTTATCCTGTTATCACACGCTATTGAAAGGATCTGAAGAAAGAAGAATTGGAATTTTGTCCTTCTCGATCTTCAATGATGCTTCTAGCTCTCTTGAATGACTGCGTAAGAAGTTGAACTGAACCGTCATTGCATGCGGCATGGCTCAGGGCAGTCAGCTCCGGTCTCCTCAGCCTGCACCATGTCTCTGAGACTGTAGACTGGCTTGCCCTTGTACAAGATGTCAGGCTCGGATGGATGCTCAGTCACACTAGGTCAAGAGATTAGTGAAGCACTTTGAGAGTGTGAATGTCTCAACATACGTGGTCAGGGGGTTGCTGGGGGCATTCATCTTACAGCCACAGTTACCAAGGTCGACAATCTTGGTGGTCGTGAACTTGTCAGGGAGTTCCCAGCGCGCAAGGTAGTTGCCCTCGTTGTCCTCGTAAAACTCATGGCCGCACTCGTATGTGGTGTGCTTGTAGTGGTGTCTGTTTGGCAGCAAGGGTCAGTACCTAGCACAAAGAATTTATGCCGAGCATGATCTTACGCGTTGGTTTCACGGGCGAGAGGAGAGGTGGGGGCAGGGGTGACTTCAATACGCTTCTTGTGCTTGCTGCTCTTGTGACCCTTGTTGCGAGAAAGGATGAGTCTACTGTGTTGACGGTCAGCAGTGTTTCGGACAGTAGATTGGTGCGTTTCTGGGTGCTGGCGCATCTGAACCTAAGCCGGAACGTTACCAGGAGGTTTACTCACGCCATGTTGATGTCGCCCAGCTTTCCCTTGTGCTTGCCCTTTCCACCCTTGGTGGCATTGACGCTTTCGTTCTGATCAGCGGCATCAATGTCCATCTTGTCGTCGGCGGCGATGGGAGCGTTGGTAGGGTTGCTCGGTATCTTGACCTTGAGCTTGAGAGGCATGATGTTCTGTCTATCAGAGTGTGAAGAGTAGATGTGATTGCAACAAAGTCTTGAGACGCGTCAAGCAAGTGTAGAGAGATGTGTGAGACTGGAAATACTCACCACGAGGAAGCTAGCCTAATCAGGCTGTGCTTGATTTGACGACTTCACCACAGCAATTCTCCGTCTGTGAAAATGATGCTGTTTGGTCGAAAGATGGGACTATGTTGTTTGCCTTTCGTCAACCAAAACATTCTCGAACCACGCATCACAACCTCACCTGTCAACTTACAACGCACATTGTTACTTCTCCATTCGACTTGGTTAATCTTGTATCACCTCAAAAGCATCACGTCCTTCGAACTGTCCCAGAAGCGCACGGTACTATTGCTCAAACTCTGATCCACGACAGCACGCGCAGCGCCTTGTACGTCGACATGCCCAGGTCTTTGAGCACGTAGTTTTGCTGACGCCTTTCCTCTAGATCATCAAACAAGAACTGCCTCATCTTGCAGTTATGCCGTGAGCACCCCGTCCTCGCCTTCCTTCCAGGGTCATCAGACTGACACACATCATCAGACTAATTTGTAACCTGTGGCCACGCTGCCGTCATGTACAATGGCGTAACGAAGAGGGAGCACCAATCGAGCCAATCCTCGAGATGCTTCCCACCATCGAAGTTGCAGTCTATCCCTGGCGTTGCCAAACCTGTGCAGACCTCGGATACCCTTACTACGTACCCAGGTATTGCACCACTGTACGTCCTAGCCATGACAAACATGACTGACGTGATCCACAGAGGTTCTCACCTAACGATGGCTGAGATCGCAGCCGAGTCGGAGTTTCGCGCCGCCAAACCTGGTGATTCGTTTGAGGAGGTCTTCCGCAAGGCCGACCTTGCTGCTATGTATGAAGCACCGAAGTAAGCCAAGATACATTTGCTTTGCGTACATCTTTGCTGACGACTTCAGGGATGACTACCATGAAGGTCCATTGGGTGGTTGGGGTCCTGGAGCCGGATGGAACCCTGAGATTCCAGAGCGTGACATCTCATCAACTGCTTCTTCGCGTGCTCCCGACGATCGTTCCTCGACCACGTCTCCCAATCATGATATCTCGACCAACGCTATCAACGGTGTTTCCTCGAGCAAGGCCCCGAGCAACAAGTCGACTATGCCACCAACCAACAACTCCTCCCGAATTTCCGCTCCTGCCACTTCCCAACACCGTGAGATAATCGATCTGACATCTGAGGATGAAGAAGTCTCTTTCCCTGGCTCCAGCGGCTCTGGTGTCGCCAACAACCCTCAATCGAGTGGTAAAGGCTCTGGCTATCTCTCTGGCGCCAATCAAGGAACCCCTGGTCCTGTCCTCCACCCCAACGCTCACCTTGATGCGCCTGGAATGGTTGCTGCCACCTTCCAACCCATTGAACCCGCTACTCATCCTTCCAACTCTCCAGCATGTGCAGCTATGCCTGGTGCTGCTACTTCTTCCCGTGGCTGTCAACACGGCCGCTACCAGCATGGGGCTGACTCTCGTCGTCAACGGTGTCACGTATCCCAGGATTGAGAATGGAAAGGAACGCTGGTACACACAGCGCCCTGGTCGCAATGACAACTACTCGAGATACAGTGACCTGGCCAATTTCGACACCTCTAAGGGCGTCCGTGTTGCTCCAAAGGCCAGCAGAGCTCAGTTGGAGGCTGCACGTCGTTACCGTACATTTGGTTGATTTGGAGGCATGAGTGGGAACGCAGCTTGGTTTTTTTTTGTTTCACAACTTTGTTTCAATGGACGTCGTGGTCAAGCGATTCGGGACCAAAAGGGGTTTTTCTGAGTTGGGGGATTGGAGCGTGATTTTCTTTTGTTTTGTTCCATCATGCTTGAGGCATTGGGCGAGGAATTTTTCAAGAGCCCGCACATGGGTTCATAAGTGGGACATACTGACGAGTAATGCTCTCGATCTGCTGAGCATGTCTGCTAGACAGGTTTTGGGCAGGTTATTTGCTTTACAATGATAAGCTGCTACCCCTGAAATTATCAAACTCGTACTTCGACGTCTATTCAAGTGCATTGAAGCCGTACAATCATTATTCGAACCTCCAGAACTCTAGCTAGAACATCTCCAATGATACATGTGCGTCACAGACTTCATTGTCGTTGTCGCGCCAAGACTTACCTCGAGTGGTCGCAACAAGGTGTTTCTTTGTGCACACTTTCCCTTTTCGGGTTCCGTCTTCTTTCTTTGTCAACACCACAACCAGAGAAGTGAGTCCTACGCGCCCAAACCATCGATCGTGCCCTGATGCTCACTGCTTCCGTACATTCAGAAGACAAAGCAAGATGCGCATCCGTCTCGTACACAAGGCCAGTGGCCGGTAAGTGCTTGACGCTTTTGTTCTTCAAACACATTAACCTGACCATATTCTGAAGCGGTCGTCCTGCTGCCAGCGACACCACCAAGACTGAGAGAACAAGCACTCCTGCAACCATGAGCACCTCCAGTCACGACCCCTCGGCCAGCAACCTCGATTCAACAGACAACCCTTTCGCTCTGGATCAGCTGCCAGATGGCTTCGATGCTGATGTCGGTCCATACGACCCAGACAACGACTACTTCCCTGAGTAAGCACCTCCATTGCCAGCCCAGTTGAGACGCTTCGACTGACCTTGATGCTTTAGCGAAAACATGACAGGCGCAGAGGCTGAAGAGGAATCCGCTCGTCTCAGACAGGAGGAGATCAAGGAGGCCAGGGAGTTCAACAAGAAGAACCATGGAGACCTTCCTCCTGAGCCCAAGCAGAAGTCACGCCGCGCTAAAGCAAGCGCATCTGGAAAACAGCCTGCTCCCTCTTCTGCCCGTCCTGTTAGAACCTGCGACAGGTGCAAGAATCTCAGAAAGGGTTGCGATCGGGCTGTTCCCTCCTGCGGTAGATGCCAGGCACGTGGCCACGCCTGTGTCTATTCGCGTGGATAGGCGACCAGTTGGGTCAAGCAGGGTCTGTTGAAGTATGTGAGGGAGGTTGAATGAAAAATTGGAGGTGTTCTGAGATGGCGTTTTCCCAGTAGCGCGAGTCATTGCTGCTCTTTTTGTCTTTCTTCATCACATAATGCTCTACGACGATTGCTCAAGCGAGAAAAGACTCAGTTACACCCACGCCCTTACAAACGTCACTGATTGGGCATCTCGTCTTGTACAACAGCTCTGCCATTGGAAGTTGTAAAAAGCTCAAGACATCGCTGGCGAACAGTAAATATAATATATGCTGTACTCTCGAGGGACATCCGCTAAACTTGCAAACACGTAGATCGCTGCATCCTGTTAACCATGACTGTCTTATATGAAATTGAGAGAAATGAATCACTAACTACAACGATGAGAATGAACATCCTCTGGCAGTTTCGCTGAGTCTCGGCACGAAAGTCCTGCGCCGTGAGGATATGTTTCGTCGATGATAATGTATCGTGGCTCTCTTCACACCTCGACTTGACTTTCACACCATAACAAAAACGCGAGCACTCTCTTCCATCCCACTGCTTCCACACATCCTCAACATGGAATGGGATCAGCTCTCCTGGGAGCGCTTCATCCTCGGTATGCCATTCCTCTATGAAGACCTGCCCTTCTTGCGCCAGTTCGACAACGCTCCTGGGGTCAGCGTCTACGAGGTGCTTGACATCCCCCAACCTACTCCGACCTCGTAAGTCGTCGTCCTGGGGCAGTAGCGTTACGTGCCTTGACTCATGTTTACTCTCAGGATCACCGAGAACACACGCGAGCACTATCATGCAGCCTCCAACACAGGACCTCGCAAGACCTTGTTCTCAACCTTCAACGCAGACCCAAGCCAGTTAATCATAAAGACGTAAGGCGCGCCCATCTGAGTAGCTCTGGTCACCCCGTGTTCGCACGAAAGCTGATGAACTTGCTGCAGTCACGCTTCAACCTACTCTTTCAACGCTGCCCCTGCTGGAGAAGCACCTCAAATCCCCTATTCCTACGCAACCCACGATCAAGGTGAAGTTGTTATGGACAGGTAAGCTGCACCCACTTGACACGTCTGAATATCCCTAGTCTGGATTAGAGCTTACCAGAGTGCTGCAGTCACCCTCCAACCCCTTCTTCCCATGCTGTCACGGCTGAAGGAGTACCCGTCACTGCCGGCAAGGCTCAGGAATCTAACGACCGCCCCAAGCGCATGAAGCGGGCCTGCAAGACCTGCACCGAACGCAAGACCAAGTGCAATCTGATCTCTGGATCTGATCCAATGGTGTGCGAACTCTGTAACAAGAAGGGACTTGTTTGCGAGTTCGAGGAGAAGAAGGTTTACACCAGATCTTCAGCTTAGATGAGAGCGATGGGTACTGGCGAGCAGTGCAGGGCTATTCCAAGCCAGAGACAGTCACATAAGATGGAGAAATGGGGATTTCTTACTTCATCCACGAGTAGAACTAGAGGTCCACTCCTCAATCGAGTAGAACTAGAAGTCCAATCCTCAATCATCATTCAGTAGTCCAAGAGTGTCTTTGCCATGATTCCACCAAAAGCATAACGCGTTTTCATCTACTTTCACATCCTGTTGTTTCTTACCTCGATCGAAGTGAAGACTTTCGCTCAAGCTCGTACGGGCACTTTGTCTCAAGCTCATTCGGTCGCTTTTGTTCACCCACGTACGCAAACTTCTGTTCATCCTCGTACGCGCAATCTTCTTCAACCTCGTAAGTGACCTCTTTCGCAAGATCTTTGCGCGCTACGTTAGTTTCTGGTTTGGATCCATCACTAACTCGAGTGCAAGAACACACCATGACAGGTGACCGCCAGCAAACAGGCATAGACGCCTCCAAGGGCTACGTCCCCATCCGGTACTGCATCATTCCCAAGAGCGGTCTTTGTTGCCGTTTTGAAGGCTCAGTATGTTGGTTAACACTATTCACAGCCCGCGACCTCTTGCCGGAAGCGAGGATCAAGCAAATGCGCAGATCGATGCTCCAGGAAACCCTTACGCTGTCTCAATGCAAACATCAGCCATCAGTCCTACCCCCAACCGTCTTCGTCGCACCTGCGACCCATGCCATCTTCTTCACCGCACCTGCCGCAATGGATCACCTACAAAGCCTTGCGACAGGTGCGTTGAGAGAAAGGTGACCTGCGTTTTCAGACCTTGCGGCTCTTTCGTCCAGGAGAGAAAGAGAAAGCGCAAGCGCAAGTCTACCGCCGGAGAGCCTGAAGCAGAGCCCGAAAAGAAGAAGGCCAAGAACGGCTCAGTTCCAGCACCTGGTTTCAATCCTATTGCTCTCGGCCTTCGTCTTAGATGCAACTACTGCCATCTGCGTGCCCGCTCATGCGTTAATGGTTCCAACACTACACCCTGCGACAACTGCAAGCAGAGAAACTTGATCTGCACCTTCGGCAAGCGCAAGTCAATCATTGACAAGGAGACCTTGCGCACTATCACAGACGAAGACTACACTCAAGGTCACAACTTGGGCCAGCTCGTAGATGGAGACTACTATACTCAAGAGCACAACTTGGGCCAGATCGCGGACGTTAACTACTACACTCAAGAGCAGTACTTGCGCCAGATTACAGACGAGAACTACAACCAAGAGCAGAACTCGGGCCAGATTACAGACGGAGACTACACTCAATATCAATACTTGCGCCAGATCGCAGACGGAGACTACAACCAGGAGCACTACAACCAGGAGCACTACAACCAGGAGCACTACAACCAGGAGCACTACAACCAGGAGCACTACAACCAGGAGCACGACTTGCGCCAGATCACAGACGGAGATCACAGAGATCACATCCAAGAGCACAACGATGTTACCGTCGCCTACCCTACAGACATCTTGGAGCAGCAGCAGGTGGAGGTTGGAGAAGTCGAAGTTGGTGAGCCAGAGGTTGGCATGCTTATGATGGTTATGGGCAATGATCGTGAGTACATCAGGTTCAGTCAGGAGGATCTTCGTGTCCAAGACGAGCACACAATGAATCCGTGGGAGATTCTGGCTGCTCGCAACTCGCTGGTATACGATTTGCAGGGTCTTCAGTATGGAATGCCCAATGTCGAGAGGGACGAAGAGTAGGGGACAGAGTACAAGGAAGGAAAAGGTACCAAAGCAATCACGCATATCAGAATGCTGGCGGTTGTTTTCAGGAAGCAGAAAATTACAATAGGGCGATACTCTTAACGCCATCCTCAGAATACATTCACTTTGTTTTGTAGTCCATTCTCACACATTTTCTATTAGAGCTAAGCTATGACTTCATCGGTGGTTGGTCGTCGTGTGCTGGCTTGCCAGTGTGCTGTTTTGTTTGCGCTTCAAGAGTGTTCTCCCTCGACGCGATCCGAACCATAACAACACCAGATGTCTGCGCGCCTGCCACCTTCCACGCACATCGCAACAACAACAACAACAACAACAAGCATCTCAGCACCAATCAACAAGATGGATCAGCCATGGACATTTGAACGTGCCGACCTGGCTCCTCTGCCATACTTTGAGGAAGATGACCCTTTCCTCAACACCGCGTAAGTTGCGCTTCACTCTGCATCGAACTGTATCCCAGCTGACTTCAGAAAGGGGTCCTCAGCCCAACCATGACTTCCAAGCCCCCTTCAACCCATTCTTCAATGCCTGGGACTCTCCTGCCGCCGACACCATCAGAAGCAACAACTTCAGCGCCCAGCAGCTGCCTGTCAGCAACAGTCCACAGGCCCCTTTCCCCATCAACGATGGTAAGTGTCTCTAACTACAATATCCATATCGAATGCTAACTCGAGTCTAGGCATGAGCACAAACAATAACCCTAGAGGTGCAATAATGCTAGTTGCAAGCAACAACATCGAGGGTCCTCCCCTAAAGAGTGCTAGTAGTAGATCTCCCTACTCCTACCCCTGAAGCTGATGCTGATCTGATCTTAGACAACAACAACAACAACAACAACAATGTTGAGGATGCTTGGGACGCATATTGGGGACACATCATCCGCCAGAACCCGCAACTCGCGGACCATCTGCAATCTGACAGCGGCGCTCAGGAAGCAGTCACGATGACTGACAACAGTAAGTTCCTCAGGCTATAGTCTTGT
>SWBL01000199.1:0-93073 GCA_024195585.1 Aureobasidium sp. EXF-3400 | reverse complement strand
GTGGTCACCCACCGTAGTACTAATCTGCCGTTCAACTGC
Organism: Aureobasidium sp. EXF-3400; assembly: GCA_024195585.1. Classification (NCBI taxonomy): domain Eukaryota; kingdom Fungi; phylum Ascomycota; class Dothideomycetes; order Dothideales; family Saccotheciaceae; genus Aureobasidium; species Aureobasidium sp. EXF-3400. Next base: position 93,034 of record SWBL01000199.1, on the reverse strand, counting down.
TTATGTATGGCAGAGCGGACGGGATGCCCAGTTTTCAGCTGACTGTGGCCGTACGTACTTGTGTTTCAAGTTTTTGACGATATGATTGTGCTGCTTTTTGGCGTAAGCAAGGGTTTCTCTACCCAGCCGTTTCATGCGTCTGTAATGCCGACAGAGTCCTCCATACTACAGTAGATTTCTGAAATCCCGTCCTGTACATGAAAAAAGATAAACCTCCTTCAGCCATATTGGGCCAGAACGAAGGAGGAAGCTGCAATTGGAAGAACCCAAATTCGGCCAAGAGACGGTGAGAAGTACTTTCCTCAAACCCATAGTTGGCAGATGCCCAATTCGGCCTCTAATGCGTACAACATCAGAACCTCTGTATTGGCCGAATTTTGGTCGAGGCCAAATGCATTAAGCAAACATGATCCCAGAACAATCGAGATGCTAGTATCAGACTATTCAGTTCTGGAAAAGGCCCAGAAGAAGGATATGACAGAGTTTTGAGCACATCACGGCTACAAGCCGAATTGGCATTTGGTGAGAAACTGGCGTGGTAGGAGAAAAGAGCGTACTCTAAAGCAGATTCGGCCACGATCGTCTTCGATCCTGACATAAATAGTCAGTGATCTTTCGACGGCGATTTTAGCAAGTGCGGTGCACGAAACAAGGATACGCTCTTACCAAACACGGTCCGTGGAAGATGGATTGGTGCGACAGAATCACAAAGGAGCAGACCAAGACAAAAAGGGGTAAAAAGACATTTTTGGCTAAAAGCTAGGACATCTGAGAAACGAGAAAGGGGTATGTACAGAGAGAAAAACACATAAACGGAAAAGGATACAACATCCACATTCATTCATACCAGAGTACAATGGTACGGCTAGTCGCCAATCACACTCTCGGCATCAGCAGCGATTTCATCTTGTGCTTCCTCCTCTTGGTTGCCGCCTTCGGGCTCATCCACCATCTCATCGTCTTCTTGGATTTCCCTAGCGCGGACGACTTCTTCATCCTCTTCTTCATCGTCTTCATCGTCCTCTACAACAACTTCTGTGCTCTTTTGTTGGGGTGCAGTGGTCTTGGCTTTTGCTTGTTGGGCGCCAGTCTTTGCTGCTGCTGCTGCTGCTGCTGCTTTGCCCTTGCCCTTCTTGCCTTTGGTCTGAGCGTCCAAGTGCTCGAGCACAAGTTTAAAGTTGTGTCCCAAGCGCGTCTTGTTCCTCTCGAGTCTTTGCTTCACGACAGCTACATTGACCATTCTTCCCACTATGGCCAACACGAGTTTGGAAGCTAGTTCGCAAAGTCGTTGTTCCGCGAGCAGGCTGTTTTGCAGTTTGGCCACGCGCTTTGCTTGAGAGGCTTGAGTTTGTTCATCATCTCCTTCAACATCAACTTCCTCTTCTGCCTCATCCTCGGATTCAGGATCTGCATCGATAGGATCGGCGGGTTCTTCATCATCTTCTTCAGATTCTTGTGCTTGTGAGTTCTCAGCTTCAACTTCGACATGTTTGCCAGTGGCTTTGGCAAATGTAGCTTCGGCTGCACCAAAGACACGAAGAATGCGTTTCTGCAACATTGCGTCCATCTCTAGCGCTAGCACAAGGTACTCCTCGCCGTTCTTGTCGGTAGTGACTTGACGCAAGGTGGCCATGATGGTGTGTGCGTCAAGAAGCATGCCGGACACTATAACGCTGAGCTCATCGTTGACGGGACGTGTCTTCAGTACTGCACCAAGAGCATTGACATATGCGTCACGTCTCATGGCAAGATTTTCAAGCTCGACTTCGGGCAGAGCGGTTGTCTGCAATGACTTGATAAACGCGGGTATACGCCACATGAAGTAGAACGTGACTGTGCGTGAGGCATGCATAGCCAAAGCGTCATCGAGAGCAGCAGTCTCTGGGTCTGAACCCTTCGGTGAGGCGGCACGGTTGATGAGGGCAATCAAGGAGTCGATGGGTGGAGAGGGTTCTGGTGTCTCGGGGCGTGCGGTAGCTGGTGCAGAGGGTTCTGTCTCGAAGTACTCTACAGGGTTGGAGATACTGGACAGTTTTTCCAGACGTAGCACCGTTTTGGAAAGAGCGTCAAGGACTGTGGCAGAAAGCAATCCGCGCGTTTCGAGATCTTTGCCGTGCGTGATTGTGTTGAACGTGCTGATGGTGTCTTCCCACAGGGAGTCGATTCTCTCGTCGGGAACATCGCCAAGCTCGTGATAGCTCTTTGCACGTAACAAAGCTCGACTGGCTTCTGCTAGAACCTCCTCATTACTATGAGAAAGGAACTGCTTGTTGAAGTCATTCAATAATGCTGCGTATGTGGAAGAATCTTGTCTGAACTCTTGGAAGGCTTCCAGACTCAGGACGCGGCCCAGGCGAAGTGTGCTTGCAGCAGTCTGTGGTGATTCTCCAAACTTCTTAAGCAATCGGGGTATCACGTTCGCGAGGTGACGTGCTGCTTGCTCCTGCATTTCTTCAGCATCTTCCTTCTGCTTCTTAGTTTTCTTCGTTTTCTTGTCGGAGTGTGCTTTCTTGTCGGAGTGTGCTTCAACGAGAGATGCGACAGCTTGCTTGACAGACGAGTTCAACACTTCCAGAAGGATGACCTCCTCGTTCTCCGTAAGTCTGAGCTCCTGTTTTAGTTGTGACTCGCCGCCAGCAGCATCGCCATTCTGGTCTTCAACAGAAGTGTCATATAGAAGGTATCCGGCTAGCTTCTCCCACTCGCGGACCTCGTCAATCTGGTCGTGGAGTGTGTCTGCAGCGATCATGAAGCGAGAGTCTGTTGTCCCAGCATGCAATAGGTAAGCGCCTTGACCAGGACCCCTTTCGACACTTGGTGGCATTGGGCCATCTGCCGAATCATACGAGTCCAGTCCTTCTGCTAGGCACTTGAACTTGATCCACTCATGACACGGGCTGTCGAAAGAATCGCTCTCTTCTCCAATAATCTCCTCCAGGGCTTCTTGGCCACCAAGTGTGTCAACTTTTGCTTCATAAGCGTCATTGATACTTTCGGCGAAGAAGCCGACCACTGATTTCCTCACTCTCGGCTCTGCGTCGAAGATCAACCGTCCGATAGCGTCGATATCATTGGGCTCGAGCAGACCACCCTCCCTCAGATCATCCAGTAGTTCGACAGCCGCAGCTCGAACACTTGATTCGGCATCTTTGGTGGCCATTTCTACCATACGACCTCTGAAGCGCTCTGTGAAAGCCTTGAGGCCACCAAGTTTGTCCTTGTCTGCATACAGTCGGTGAAGCTGCTTGATTGCTTCGAGGCGAGTCGAGTGATTTGTGTCGGAAAGTACCCATCCCATGTATCTCAGATGTTTGCCGTTGAAAAACAAGTCCGGATAGGCCACTATCCATTCTCCAATGGCTTTTGTACAGTCGACGCGGATGTGAGGATCCACGTCTCTGTAACGGTGGATGTAAACCGTTTCAAACCAATCCTTCACAGTGCTGTCGAGCTTTTCCTGATTTGCTTTTGCTTGCTTGGAGTAGTCCTGCAACTCGCTGACTCGTGTCTTGTTCGCATTTTTGCCCTTCTTCTGGGTCTCGCTATGACGCAGTGCTTTTGAGGCCTCTTCTGCCAATTCACTGCCCACTTCGCAGAGAGCAGTGATGATGGTTAGAGAGACAACAGTTGCAGTGTGTCTAAAAGGTCTGTTCTGTGCTGCTGACATGGTGCCGAACCATACTTGCATGTTCTCGATTAGTTCGGGGTTGGTGAAAAGAACACTGGTGGTATGGATGGCCTTGATCAGCGTGTGGAAGAAGCCCGTTAGCGAGTCTTTGAAAGCGGCAGTACCCTTGCCCTTTGCGATAATGGGATACTCGGAGACGTTTTGCTACAAAGCAATTAGTAAAGACATCGCGTGATGCAGCCCAGAACAACATACTGCTTGAAATTCGTCTTGCAGATCGCTGAGCCTGCCAGCACAGTTGTCGGGGTCCTCAATGTCCTCAATTGAGACTTCCAAGTCGCAGCCCGCCGATCTTAACACGAAGTTGACCAAGTCTGTCAAGGCGCCAGATTCGTGTTCGTTGAATGCCGCGAGCCATCCTTCGGCTGCTTCTTCCAATGTCTTGCCTCGGGCAAAAACTTCAGCTGCGGTTTAAAGTCAGACTGTGTGTGCATGGTATGCGAATGTACTTGAACCAACCGTAAAGACCTCCGGCTTCCTCTGCGACAGCCTCGTCCACACCCTTGGCCTTTTTTGAGCGCACCTTCTTAGCACCTGCTCTCACAGGTAACACGACTGAATTGCCATTTGTCTTTGAGCGCTTCGCAGCGGGCTTCTTTGGTGCAGCAGCCTTTGCCTTGCGCGTTTTGGCCTTTTGTTCCCGAAGCTCTTCCTCGCCAGGTTCACTCTCTTCTTCTTCGTCAGATTCTTCTTCGTCGTCAAGCTGGTCGTCATCTGCAGCATCGCGCTTGCGCTTGGAAGCGGCGGGTGCTTCTTCGATGTAGAGTTCGGGCTTGCGCGAGACGCGTCCGGAGCGACGAGAGCGACGCTCGTTAGTTGCATCTGGAGCCTCTTCATGAGGCTGTGATGTTGGAGACGACATGGCGCAGTAAAGGTTTGGCGCGTAGGTTTATCGGGTTTGCGACAAGATGTGGTATGGCCTTTTGGGCGCGTCGGCAAGATAGAAATGGAGGATTGAACACTGAGGACAATTAGATCATCTGTCACGTCCGAAACCTTTGCCCTGAGTGATCTAATACACGCAACACGGTCCAGAGTGTTGCGAATATGAGGGCTTGCTTCGAAGAAAGACGGTGATGATCGCAGCTTCCCAAGTTCACGCGTGTCGCGTTGGAGCGGCAGCTTGGTGACTAGGGCCGAGGCAGCAGACGCCACAACGCTTTCCGTGCAGGCCAAAAATCATATTTCTTGAAATTTTTCAACAAAACATATCAAGTCGCAGTGGTTTAGTGGTAAAATTCGTGCTTGCCATGCACGAGCCCCGTGTTCGATTCACGGCTGCGACATTGTTTTGTCTGCTCAGGGCCTACAATGTTTTTTGTTCCTCTAACATCTTATCAGGTCAATTGCTACAGTGTCGGATGTGTGAAGTGATTGAGGTTATGGTCTAGGTCTCAATCTGTTCTTTTCAAGGAAGGCCGAGGACCATGGCTCAGCAATGATTGATTATAGGTGATCGTGTTTTGTCATAATTGTAACGTTATGCATCAGCTAGAGCATCCCGTGCCGTCTATTTGTGCAGCTTCCATGAACTGAATCTCCTCGTCTCCTTTCTGAGACTATTACACTCTAATGCCTTCCCTCTTGGACGGGGACCCCCCAGGGGCATTTCCGGACTGCCACGAGTCTGTTTCCTTTACTCCAAGAATTCGATCATGACTGAACCGTTCTTGAGCCCGGCCTCCTCAATGGTCTGATCCAACGCCTCAATCAGGTTGCGGCCCATGAAGACAAGCTCAAAGTCAACACCTTGCTTGCCTTCGACAGGCGATGCTTTGAGCCACTCGTACATGCGGCGTACCTCCTCTTGAAGACCAAAGCGTCTGATCTGTCTTCCACCAGAGTATCTGAACTGGATACGAGTCGACGATGCCGGATCCGTAGGCTCAGTGTGAGGTTTGTCAGATGCGATCTGGGCGAAAGGACCGGCTTGTGATGCTGAAGGTTCTGTCTCTGCGTTATCGATTGGTACACCAGTGTCAACGATGTCCATGGCGTCTGGATCGACAACTGTGCCCTTGCCCTTGCTTGACTCTGCCTTGGTGAGAGCATCAGGGTCCTCGTCCTTGACGCCTGTACCGCCTTGCTGGAGGCTGTTTTGCATAGCCATCTCCAGCATTTCCTCCTCACTCATCTTATCCACATCCTTTGACTTCTTCTCAGGCTTGCGAGTAGCCACCGGGTTCTTTGCGAAAGCCTTCAGGCTGTAACGATCCAGGAACTCATGCAGATCCATCAGGAAGTCGGAGGCTTTCGGAACGGGAGTTCCTGACCAGATCTTGACTTGCTCACCAGTTCTGGGGTCAACAATGGCGATGTGTGGGTATGCGTCGTCGCTGTCTCTGTTTTGGAAATAGTACTGAACATATGGAGTGCCGCGCGGATCATCCTTGGAGTACTGTAAGAAGATGAAGTTCTCTTGAATGGTCTCCTTGATCTGCGAGTTCTTCCAGATGTCACGGTTGAGAACCTGGCAATCGAAAATTGAGGGATCCTGAACGTTGACGATTATCCACTTTTCCTCCTCTTTTCCCTCGTCGCGAGCGTCTTGGAATGATAGGTGTGAGATGAGGTCGGTAGGGGGTCTGAACAGTTCGGCGAGCAGAGTCGATTTGGATGATTGTTCCGAGGCGCCTCCGGTAGCACGAGCAAGATTACGACGGTGAGCTTCGGGATCAGCTGAAGTAGCGAAGCCAGGATTGGCATCGTCATCCCATACAGAGACTTGGTTGAAGATGCCGGGTCGTGTGTGGGCTACTAGCATGTTAGCAGACTGGGTGGTTGTCTCAAGTGCTATGACCGACCTCTTCTCTGGCGTGCCATCATCTGCTCTTGGACGGCAGCGTTAATGTCGTCCTCATCGTCGCCAGCCCATCTAGAGCCAGGGCCAACAAGTGTCTCTGTGGTTCTGGCCATGGGGGCCCTGACTTCTTCTTCACCGCCAGCATTTCCGTAGGCCTCCTGCTGAAGACGTCTTGCCATGGCCTCATCGTCCTCGTAGGGAAAGTCGTCGTCATCTGAGTCTATCGTCACAACGCCGTTGTCATCCTGGTTGTAGCCGCGAGATGCTGGCTGAGCAGCGGGCTGGGCAGATTGTTGGGGCATGGCAGCGCCCATGTCGGCGCCATCGCTGTCAAAGTAGAGTTGAATGGCTTGTTCGAGATTGTTGTCGGTCAGGGTAAGGTACTGGCGTGCACGTTCTGGAGTCGCTGAGGTAATGGCGGTAAAGTTGGCGATTAGTTCGTCGTCCATTATTGCTGATGTCGTGAATCAAGGTTGCCACTAGTTGGCAAGAATTCTTTGATGCGAAGGCTCGAGTCGGACGAGTTGGGCGGCGGAAGGAACGAAGGTGGCGGGATATGTTTTCGATGTTGCAAGTGACGGCGACGGGATGTTCTTGTCGAGAGCAGATGGAAGTGATTCGAAGGACTGGAATTCACTTGATCCAACTCGGACATCGGACTTGTAGCAATCGCAACATCGTCATATGTACAACACTGCATATATATGCACAAGACTGCATAGCTATGCACGATGATGCGGCCAAGAGCGTCCGAGCTCCTTCTTGGCTCGCGACACCAACAACATCAGCTCTCGAGTCCTTCACATCCCTTCTTGAAGCCATCTTGATGCCAACCTGCAATTCCACGTCTCTTTCGAATCATGCCACCTCAACAAGGTTACATCTCTCGCCAATTTGAGGCTCTTGAAGATGGTGCCAAAACTCCCATGGCCATCTGCCGCCACTGCAACGATAAGAAGGTCGCAAGAAACATCGTTGCTCGTAAAGTTGCTCATCTTGCCGCCTGCGAAGCTTATTACACCTATCTTCAGGCCTTGCTCGACGATGACTCCTCTAACGCTGGAGAAAAAGAGCTGAGGCAAGTCCCTGATGAGCTCAAGGTCAAGATCGAGCAGCGTACTGAGCAGCCCTTGGTTACAAAGACGAGTCATGCTGCTGCTGAGGTCGCCAATCAAGAGGTTCTCAAGTCTGATCTTGATGAAACCCTCATGCAAGCCATCTTCCATGGTAGTCTACCTTTCGACGCTTTCGAGCCGAACAAACATCCTCACCTTCTTCGTCTCTGTCGCATGATCATGCCGGACTTCGTTCCTCCTTCGCGTGCGCGTGTTGCCCAGACCATGGCTGATATGTCTGTTCGGTCTGTCGTACCAGCTCAACAAACCCAACCACCTGAGCAGTTCTTCACACCTCGTACGGATCCTAGTGAAAGATCCTACGCTCAAGAAGAGTCTGCTCGCGCTGCACTCTCATCTCGCATCGTCAATGACCTGCTCTCTCGCGCAACTCCACAATCTACCCCTGGATCAAAGCGTCCCTTCGATCTTGTCTGAGAACACAAAACTTCTACTGGCTCGTACCATAGACTCATCCGCAGCACATCAGAAGTATCTTTCTCACAAGTTCCGGCAAAAGAACCTCCTAGAGGCCTATAGCCTCTAGAGGAGAGAAACCCGCACCAGTGACCTCGGGGGAGAGGATTTACAAGGTGTGTCGACAGTGGTTTACTTTTGAAGCAACCGGGACTCTCAACCACTGCCTGGGGGAAGGACCTATGTGGTTGTGACGAAAGAGTGGGCTCTTTTTCCTTGAGAGTGAGGGGGTTGACCCCTGATTCAAAGATAGCCACTCCACCAGAGGTTAGGGACTTGCCAAGTGAGCCACGGAACGCAACTGGTGGTGAATTGCTGCTTGTATGAGATGCAACTTTTACTGTGTATATAGGTTCGCTGGAGCTTACGTCGCCTTCACCCAGCGGCAGAGAATGTGACGCGGTTTCTTGATGCTGTGTTACATGCAAAGATTTCTTCTTGATTAATCTCGCATTCCACCTCGCAGTGTCTTCTTGCAGAATATTATCGCCGCCACACGTGAAGTATAGAAGCTTGGCGGAAGGAGCACATTTGAGTTAGTTGCGATGAGTAACAATGCAATGAGTAAGTTTCGACACTTAAGAGGTCACACGACGCAGCGTATCTCTCTTTCTTGTTGTTTTCTTTTCTGTCACTTTCATCTCAGATTATCCAAGACTTTTTGGGTCAACCAAGATCAAAACTACCAAGTCAAAATGAAGCCAACTACCATCCTACCTATTGGTCTGCTGTTCATCGGCATTGCCAGTGCTGCTCCTCTCGCCGCTCAGCACATCGACGAACCCACTCTTCTCCCTCATCAGCTCGCCAAAAGAGGTGACATCAGCTCAACATATTGCGATGTGAATCCAGAAGTCTTTCCCTGCTCGGAATTCTGCAAAGGCAACCAGCTGGCAGATTTCTGCAGACCCGAGTATTGCGAACACGACCCTGGACACTGGAGTTGCAAGCCCAAGTATATCGAGTCGAACGATACCAATGTGGATGATACCGACGGCGGATTATACGCCACTCTAATTTCTGATCGAACTACTGAACAAGGCAACGGGTCTGATCTGGACTGCAAGGTGGACCCGAGTCAGATGAAATGCACCGCTTACTGTGGTAGCTCTCCGTACTTGACTTACTGTAGACCCGAGTTCTGCAGTCAACATCCCGAACACTATGTTTGTGACAAGAACAACAGACACCTCAAGACACACGGGAGGCCTGGCAACTCTGAGTACAAGGACTATAACTTCGGCGGTGGCTTCTTCTCAGGCAAGGACATCACAAGTGTGACCGGAACTTTCGTCGTACCCGAAGTCTTCTCGTCGCCGCAAGACGTCAGGGGCGAGTACGCTGCAATAATGCTGGGCATTGCGGACCGCTACTGCGACGAAACTCGCGAAAGTGGAGAGATACTTGCCGGGATTCGCATACACCCCGATGGTGAACCCGAAGTTTTCGTACGATGGTGGCCTGAGGATACCGTAGCTGCCAAAAACATGACTATCTCTGCTGGTGACAACATCACCATGACAGTAACTCTATCAGACAAGATTAGCGGATCTGCCATGATTGAGAACAGCAGCAAGAACACCACCTTTACACATGAGTTTACCGCGGATGGCCTTAGACCCGTCTGCGATACCGAAGCACATTGGACTGTTGGACAGAGCAAAGTAAAATATCCCCTCGCCGGACCTCTCGCCAACTTTACCACTGTGATCTTCACCGACACCTCGGTAACCGCTGATTCTGAGGTCATGGCTGGTGTGTCGAAGATTGAGGAGAGGTTCCTTGTTGACCGTTTGGGTTTCCCTCTCGCTGATACTAGCATTGTGGACAACTCCATCAACGTCACTTATCTCAAACCCCTAAAGATTCGGCTTTAAGACATAAAGAATAAGAGAGTAGGGGAAAAGGTCAGGGAGGTCTGGTCTGAGTCAGACAATAGAAGGCAGCTTGCTTCTCATCATGCAGATACAAGCAATTCCTATGTTTCAATAGTTGTATGAAAAGCCTTGTACCAAGATATTCAACAAGTCGGCCTTGCTTTGGAAAGTTGCATGTTTTTGATGGTGTTACACGGAAGATTTCCTCCTTCCGAGTTGTGATATGAGTATTTCTATCACATCACGCTTGGCCCTCTGCAACAGGCAGTAAGAGATGGCAAGGGTCGAGAACTGTCCCTAGAGACGATGGGGTATGCTGCACAAGGATTCAAAACCTACCCTAAATCGAGTCTTCTATTCTACAGTCCATATCTTCCCTCGTACTCCAACTATAGAAAGGCACAGAGATTTTCTGAAGCAGAGACGTGTCCGCAGAGGGCTGATGAGTCGTCGCTTCTCAGCGAGCACTGTCCTGTCTTGGTAAGTACTGTGCACTTCTGTAGCCACTTCCGCCAAATTCCATGCAGCGACGATATCTTTTCTTCATTGACAATGAATGTTGCATAACGACTCGAAAATCTGGAGTGAGTGGTTTCGCTTACTCCTGAGCTGCAAAATATCTTGCAAAGATGATGGATGCTAGTACAAGTAGCCACAGATTAAAGTCTGGCTTACATAGTTGTGCTAGTGCCACAAGCAGCCCGAGGCAGAAACCTGGCTTCTTAATGTATATAACTCTCGAACGGTTTGTCAGCAGAAATGACCATAGGCCGACAAGGCGCCTGGTGTCTACGTGATATTCATGATGAGAGCTTCGAGAGTTCTGAGGCAATGACCGAAAGAAAATGTGAATATACCCGAGCAAGAAGCAGCGACTGTGGCATGTAGTCCAAATGGAAGTACTCCAGGAAGCATGATAGCTATCGATTGTGTGAATTTGTCAACAATCACAAACTCTTACTCGAACGAGATTGCAAGTGGTGGTTCGAGCAAGACTTCCTCGAGCACGTCTTCATGGCATGTCGTTGTCGTAGACGTTGTCGCGTAATCGACCCTTAGCAAGAGCAGTGGTACAATATCAGAAGTCTAAACAGACTTCATGTCAATCCCAAAGCCAATCTCGTATTGTGCATTGACCGATAGCCTCAGGTAATGGTAATGCTGTTTGACTCTCGCGCGCCGGACAGGGTCTTTGACTGGATTCCTTGACAAACATGATCGAACGGTTCTTTTGACCTGATTCAGTATGATAGATTTTGGGCCCCAGACAAATGCTCGAAAGGATCAGCGAGTTGTCACATGAGCTGAAGTTCGACCAGCGAGTCGCGGACTATCGCCATCTTACGGCCGGTGTACTTACTCCGCAGATCCCACGACAGCCCATGCAGTGAAAGCCTGGTTAAAGAGGACCCCTGATCAGCGAAAGGCCAGACGTCGACTACGTGTGCAAAGATAAGAGACGGTGTTTGAAAAACACGAGAAAGCAACAGGTCACCGAGACGGTGGCCGTAACTGCCTGACCGACACTTGTGGAGTCGCAGCCTTCGTGTCCATTGAAGCTACATCCGTCTCCAGATCCCACGACTCGGATGTTGCATTGGTGTTGTAGGCCGCATGAAGCGTGAGTCAGTGACATACCGAGAGCGAAGTCGGGAATTGAATCCCAAACGACTCGGAGTGTACGCAGTCAGCGGACAATGTCACTACTATGGGTGACCTTTCGGACAAAGCAAGGAGTCGGCAAGCAGCGAGAGACATCCTGTCCGAGAAGCCTTGACCGACATGTACAGACGCGCAATATTAGACCCGCTGTTCAAATCTCCATTGATTGATTGATGGGACGTTGGTCGGATGTTCTCAACTCCGCGTGTCCTGAGAAGGGTTTGGAAAACAAGGGGAAATTTGATCGTATGGAAAGCACGAGCGCGCATGTGGTGCGACGTGAGCCTTTTTTGTGACTTTGTCCGTGCTTGTGGAGGAGACTCGGAGTGAAGACAAGAGCCAAGTGTTCTGACTGCTGACTCTTACGAGTGTACGAACAGCTGAGGAAATTGTGTAAGCGCACTTGTTGAGCTAGAGTCATGTCTAATGGGAACACATCCAGCATATAGCTTCCACACGCGATGCTGCACCAACCAGATGTTATCGTGCATCCAGATACACATATATGCTCACGATGGTTTTCTAGCGTGAAACAAAGCTTTCTGACAGACTTTAATATGTCGCGTGTTCGTCTAACGAAGAGAGGGGAAGGGGTTTGCAATGGATGAAATAGTACAAAGATGTATGTTCGTTCATTAAGCCGTATATTGTCTGTCGTAGATATCATAAATGGAAGAGAAACACCGCGCTTCCAAACTGTGCCCAGATCTAGCATCAAAGTCATGCCACCACCGTGCATGGAAAAGATGAGAAGAAAAACTCCAAGGAAGAGAAAATAGCGCAGCCAAGCACCGGTCGGCTATTACTCTTTCCCAACCTCCAACAAAAAAAAATTCCCATAACGCCGAGACAACCGTTCTCGCTACACCTTACCATGCTATGACCATTCGCTTGCCGAATAATCAACAATGAAGACAGCAAATGCCGTCCGAAAAAAAAAATAAAGCAGAAAAAACAGAAACAATATGATGATCGTTATGAAGTAGAAAAGCGAGGATGGCGTAAGATGACCCCACGTCGAAACGTGTCGTGTGCAAGCGAAGCCTGCTTTGAGAGAAGATGACCATGATCATCTGCTCTAGGCCAGAGATGAACAGCCGTTCTCTGGGGATATCACGCTCTAGGGCAGTGAAGTGAGTTCGGACTCAACGGACTGGCGAGACACGGAGGCCGGGATGATCCAGGGTCTGGAAGTGGGTTTCGCAATTGTTGTTACTCGATGATTACTCGATCGAAACTGGCACCCAGCGGCGAGGGATCTTTCTAGAGGTGACCCCGGAACCGCTGACAGAAGCAATTTCGTCTTCATCCTCTTCATCGTCGAAGGCGCTGTTGCGAGCGACAGGCTGCTTGCGTGGTGGAAGCCAGATTCTGGCACGTCCACTGGCACCCTCATCAAATTTGCCTCCACGTCTCATGTTCATCTCGAGCACGATGACACGTAGAAAGTCGCTGTTCTCTCGAGGTTCGCGTTGCCTAGCGGGCATGGGCCCCTGCCCGGACATGGCGCGGCCAGCTTCCGAACGAGAATCTGATGTGCCTGTGCTTGAGCCGCGGCGCGTGCGGCGGGGCGAAGATGCGGCCCGTTTGTTGTAAGTTTGCATCTGGATCATTGGAGCTTCGGGAAACTCGTTGTCAGGTGAGTCTGGCGAAGATAGAGCCTTTTGCCAATGGTGCTGTTGCTCCTCGAAGGGGACCGGAGCCGAACGCGGATTGAGGTACTGGCGTTGCGACTTTGATGGAGTCGAGGTAAAGGGGGTAGGTCTAAGCTCGGAGCTTAACCTTGGAAAGAGGTAAGGATGTTGCCAAAGCGAAGCATCTGAGAACGAATCCTCATCCAGGTTCAAGTTCAAAGATGAGAACGAAGAGGTGACGCGAGACTTGATGGCTTGCAGAGATGAGCTCAAGTTGGAACGGAAACCGCCAGATTTTCGTTGCTTGCGATCCTTGGGGCATGGCGAGTTGATAACAATGAGATCCTCATCGAACTCCAGCGTTGACAATCCGAGTGGGTGATCGACACTACAATCTTGGATTTCTGGAGTGTAGAGAGTCTTCTCCTTGCGGTAACTGCCCATGCTAGACTTTCGGCTTCGGATAGAGTCGGGAGTGGCAGGATTGCTGATGGACATGACCGAGCCTTCGTCACCATCCAGAGAAGGGATTGAGTCACACGAAGTTGACCTTGAAGAGTACATGTGCTCGTAGTCATCTTCGTCTGCCGATCCGAGGAGCATGTCCAGTGAGGCGCTGCTGTAACTGGACTTGGTCGAACTGTCCTTTCTCCATTCTTGGATGAGCTCATCGATAGACATGTCCCGGATAGGACTCTTCTTGCGTCTCGTGTGCGACTTGGGAGGAGGAATAGCAGTCACAGCCAAGAGGGCAGCGACGGCCGGAGGTAGGGCATCAGGGCGGTGTTTGGTCTCGGAGTTCCGTGATGTTCTGGATGATTTGCTGCTGGCCCTAGAGGATCTGACGTGTTTGAGATCTCTGGAACTCCGCCGAGGAGATGGAATCTCGACAGGTCTCGAGGGTTGCAGTGTTGAAGGCATGGCAGGCGTGAGGATCCAGGGTGCTTGGGGTGGTGGTCGGCTATAGTTGGAAGCGTCGGACCGCGGGGGTGGAGTGGAAGTCGAAGTTGGAGGAGTGACGAAGGACTTTTTGGACTTTGGTGTTGAAGATGGTCTTTGTTTTTGCGAGTCTGGCGATGAAGAGTACTTGAAAGAGCGTGGAACAAGCATATTGAAGGGAAGAGTCAGAGCGCGCGATGCTAGCGGCGGCAATGCGGATGACGTTGATTCTTATTATCAAATCGGCCGAAATAGCCAAGGGTGCACTGTTCAGTACTTGTATCGTTCCGACAAGCAAGGGTCCAAAAGTTCAAGCAGCCTTAATCTCGAAGAACGCGAGTTGGGCGCTGATGATTGCGACTTATGGACTCGTTGAGCGAAGTGAAAAGAGTGTACGCGAGATGAGAAAGGCCTCGTTTCACCAGCAGGGAGGAGCAAGATATGGCGTCCCGTGGGGTGCAGCAACTTAGCCTTGCTGATAGATAAGGATGAATCGACAAGTCGGATGCCTAATAAAGCATCCTTTGCGTTACCTGCCTCACGCGCGTGAAAAGCGAATGCTTCAACGGCCTGACGACTCCCAGCCGAGCCACCTGTCGAGGCCTCGTGGAGATGCGACAATCGCTTTCTTTCTTCTTTTCTTCTTGCCCACATCAACAATCCATGCCATGTTTGCCCTCGCGACGGCAATAAGCATCATGGCCATGTCACCTTGCACAAAGACTGTATCAGGGCGGAAGAGGCGCTCGTTGCCGACCACCGATGGGTTTTTCCTTCCTTTCTAAGGCTAGTCACCCCGATCGTGCGGTTTAACTCGACTCGGCTTGGCTCGAAGAACAGCTTGGACGCTGGGCACGAATTCTAGAAGACGAAGAAGCGCCGGCCGCGTTACCTACCTTTTCCAAGCAGCGTTGGTGGTTGGGCCAAATTTCCATGTCAAACAACAGCAGGTCCAGCCACAGGTGCAGCATCCGCCAAATCCTGATGCAAAGCCGCTCGTATTCCGCCATCGGGTATCTGCACCTTAGTCCTCAAGCCGATCATCCGCGAAGAAGAAGAAGAAGCAAATGCACGGTCATCGGCGGGCATGTCAGACGTACCCCAGAGTAGACCTTCCCCGAACCACGCGACCATTTTTGGCGCTACCCGTATGGTTCGCCGTTCCGCTCTCATTGGCTGAAGATAAGACACAATGCCCAAACACACTCCCAAGTGCCCAAACAGGGGCGTGTGTTTGCTGTCTCGGACTCCTGCTCATGAAAGGTCACACGAGTGTCCCTGAGACGCATGAGCATGATACGTCGCTATACACTGTCAAATTGTCACGTTCGATAAGACCGCGTTGGACACAGTCGTCGCCGTGACCTATCGCGACAGGATCGATTGACGCTTCAGAATAATCATTTACACTTTCATGTTCCCGTCACAAGATAGGCAGGCCGATGCACTGTTCTCATCATTGCAATCGGGTAAATGCCAACGCTCTTCGTATTATAATACCATATCGAGTATGCCAAGTGTTTGTCACTTGGGCTGGAGTCGAGATTGCGCTTGTCGAGTCGGCATAAGACTTCTTGATGCCAATCGACCGCCAATTTCAGAGACATGTATGATATCGGCCTTGGAGTATGGTAGAGTGTTATCATGATAAACGGCAGCGCAAGCTCAAGCCTACGGAATACAACTACCCTGCCCAAGCATAAGAGCAGCACCGTCTTCCAGCCAGACCGTGCTGTCAGACCGCTCTAATCCTCTCCTGTTTGACACAATAACGAGTCGCAAGCGTTGGCGGCCTTGGGATCATTTCTGCCATATGAGGCCGCGTTGAGGCGGTGAATCGTTCAGTCCTGGATACCATCTCGAGAAAAAACATGGCGCGTGTGAAATCATTCCACCTTCCTAGAAGAGGTATAGGCAGCGAGAATCATATTCAACACGCCTCTACCTTCTCTCCAGCATGAATCCTTCCTCTTCAGACACAGTAGGATTTACATTGTGGAAAGCCCTTGACTCACCTGCCTATCACTGCTGTCAAAACATGACCCGACACTTCCTGGGCGCTGGATCTGCAGCGCAACCAAACGGTCAAACGACATGTGACAGAACTGACAAGTCCAGAGCTGGCTTTCACCAAACGACATTGGCCAACAATCAGATCTACACGAGTTTGTTTCTACAGTCTCTACTGGTAGCGAGGTTCGTACGCACGTTTGTCCTTGATAGACGCCTCTATGTCTAGTAGGGCGCGACATGCGCGTGAGATGTATGCAGGGGCGTATGTCGAATGTCAACCACCTGCATCCTCAGCATATCGTCTCGCTTGTCGGTCTTGAACTTCCTGTGTCGTTTTGTATCCTGCAGGGCCAGTTTCCAGCCTCGACGCCACCATCCTGCTGCAATAACCTGTTTATGTGCCCCCTTTTGTGATGTTGACAGCGAGTCCATGTTCCTTTCGCGCAGTATATGGCATTACACTTCCGAATATCACAGCATCTTTGCTTCCGTGGTACTGATTTTGCTATGAAGCAAGCATTTTCGGGTTGAAAGCGAGAGCAAGCTACTACTGAGCAGGTAGCTTGAGCTTCCGTATATCGTTCAAGCTGGTCGTCGAATTCCAACAGGTCTGACACAACAGCTATGATCTCAAGACCATCAATAGTGATAAAAAAAACACTCAAGACTGCCTCTGCTTGTTCTGACGTCTATAGTACTCCGCCTGCTGCGACAAGCAAAATGTACAGTATAAAAAGGCACAGATGTCCTTGGAGAAGAGGCATGTCCATCCAGAGCCGACAGATTGTTGCTTCTTAATAGACGTCTTCCTGTTCGTTATAGTTTTGTACATTCCTATAGCTACACGCGTTATACCTTTTAGTACACGGAGAGGCACTCAACTTCCATGTTCCTGAGCTTGCTCATCTACAAGGAGCTTGTTCGTCGTTGATGGAAATGGTGAGCAGGGTGGTACCATCGGCATTGTGAAGTGCACGGACCACCAAGAGATATCACAAGACAACGGCTCATCCACTCTGCTCGAGGCTTCCACCTCAATAGACCAAGCAGTCACTGTGGGTTCAACGATGCGAGCAAATGTCGTGAGTTCTCAGGAGTCCATGGTTTCAAGTGCCGAGTAGATGTCATGACTAGCACATGCAGGAACACTACCATGCGATAGTGGTTGTGTCATGGTTACGTGCCTGCTAGTAAACTGTGCAATAGGTAGGCACTTTCTCAGAGCCACTTCCCCTAAATCTCCTTCAATCACAAACATCATGTCCCTCAAGAATATTGCGCTGTTCGGCGCCAATGGCCAAATCGGCAACTCAATCCTAAAAGCCCTGACGAACCACAAATCGCAAAACTTCAATATCCTAGCCATCACAGCTCCAGACTCACCTCAACCCTCCGAAGCCTCTAACGATAATGTCACGATCAAAGAAATGGATCTGCTCCACACGTCACGAAAAGAAATGGCTCAGGAACTACAAGGCATTGATGCAGTTGTCAGTGCTTTGAATGGTCCAGTTCTAGATGCTCAAATCGATATTCAAGATGGAGCAGCAGATGCAGGTGTTAAGCGCTTCATTCCCTCTGAGTATGGTATGCACCACATCTATCGCAAACCCAATGATCCTCAGGGATACATACACCCACTCTGGGACGCCAAGAACAGACTCAATGAACGCGCTATCCTGCACCCAGCCATCAAAGACGGCAGAATGTCGTATACAATGATCGGTTGCGGAGACTTCTACAACCAAGACCGCGAGAAAGTCTGGTGCCCCTGGACCCAAAAGGACGTAGAAGAATACACTCTTCACGTCATCGGCGACCCCAACGCCAAAGCTGACTACACACACATCTCCGACTTTGGGCACTACGTAGCCGCCTGCCTATCCTCCCCCTCTGTCTCCGAAAACGCCCATCTGAACTTTCCCTCTGACCACATCTCCCACCGCGAAATAGCAGACCTACTCCAAGAACACTCTGGCAAAAAAGTAAACTTGGACATTGTGGGTGAAGACAAGATGCACGAGGTGCTAGCAGATCCAGACTCAGCGCCAAAGCACCTCCAAAACAAGAGTTCGTTCCCAGTGGACTTCTGGTTTTTGGTCAAGGGGATGCAGGGAAGTGGGAGGTTTTGGCGTCCCAGGGGGATGAATCATAATCATCTGTTCCCGGAGATCAAACCTACGGTGTGTTGTTCAAACATAATTTTGTGTTTATGGATAGCTGACTGATTGATTGTTTCACAGACGTTTGAGGCGTACTTCAAAGAACGCTTTCAACAGCATTAGGACATGGGAGCAAGAGATAAATGGCCCAGCCAAACGGAAGGGATAGATGCTTGTTCTCCTACCCGTACATGATAGAGTGATAGCAATGATACATGGTTGATGCTATCAAAGTGATGAGCCGAAATTCATCAACATGCAACATATAAGCACACGAAGTTCGATCATCCCACAACAAAAGCGGCGGTGGCCTAGTGGTAAGGCCCTGCATCATCAATATGTAGAGTGATAGTACTGACATATAATTGATGCTATGCATAGTGGTGCTCCGTATGCTTGAAATTTCCCTCCGAGCAGAGCGTATCCAGGTTCTGCACCAGACGTGCCCTTAGTCCCAGCATACAAGCCCAGAGGTAAGAGCAATGTAGCAAGGACAAGCACCCGGCTCCTCAACCATTGTGATCACTCATTTAGCTGGCCGGATGACGAGACACTGCAAGCACCGCTAAGTAGCCATGAAGAGTCAGAAAGGGAAAAGCGTGCATAAGATCTGCTATATACAATCCCAAAAGGCAAAGTCTGTACTAAAGACGATAGAGATACTACGCTTTTTTTTTCGTTGCAAACGAGAGTGATGAAAAGATAAAAGATACTGTTCTGTGAGCCATTGGAACTCCTGCCGCTAGCAACTTCGATATTGATCATCTGAAAAGAATCAGAAAGACATCATACAGCAAATTCAAAAACATTCCATTGTCCCTAGCCAGGTCCTGAGCCTAGCCCCAGTGCGCCCTATGATCAGTATGGGTTTAGTGATTTTCGTGGGTTGTGTTACTTCTTTTTGGCCCTAAGGCCTGGAATTTTCTGTTTTCGTAGACTCGTGACGGGATAATATTCTGTCCTGTTGCTGATGGAAAACAGGGGGAGGCGAACGATGAATTTCGATTTTTGTTTTGTCCTACTCAGCTGTCGACTCCTTGGGGTCGTCAGCGTCCATCATCTCCTCCTCACGACTGTTTCTACCCATGCTCTGCAGCCAGTTCTCGGCGCTCTGTAGCGTGATGCCAACGACATTGTTGACTTGAGCCATCATGTCGAGACCTTCAGTTGCAAAGGCAATCATGCGGTGGGCTGCTTTGCGAGTGTTCTCGTCTGCAGCCTGGCCTGCAGCTGCCTTGCCGTCCTCACCCCCATCAGCCTTGGTGGCTGATTGAGATGGAGATGCCGCCTCTGCGGACTGTGTGGCACATCGCCATCTTTGAGGAATTGACAGTAATTGCCCTTTGACGATGTTGCGGGCATTTTCGGGTAAAGCACCTCCAGCATAAGTGGAGACGGAATTGACCACAGTCTGGATAGTGTGCCAGATGTCGTCGCAGAGCTGCTTGATACGTCTTGCGAGCATTTCTGTAGACTGGTCACGCTCGTTGCCGCTCTTAATCTCAATTACAATACCGGCCTCTCTTTCCTTCTCTTGTCTAGCCCGATCTTGTTGTGATGTTTCTTGCGATTGGTCATACTCATGTAGAACCATCTTGAGCGCATTCATTACACTCTCAACATGTTCGGTGGCCGAAGAGAGAAGCTTGACGCAGTACTGAAGGCTTCGCAAAGAAGTATCACTAAGTGCAACACCAAGAGCAGAGGTCGAAATGAAAATCTTGGTCGACCAGCTTCGGTTAATAGGAGGTCTTTCGAGGCCTCGACTTCTCTCTGAACCATGGGGGCTAACTTCCTCTCTATATGAAGGAGGTTTGTTGGCCTGGTATGCAGGAAGGAATTCCTGTGAATCTTGCAGGCTCGGGTCCACACGATCGACATCCATATCGTCCGACGTTACTCGTCGACGTTTGCTTCCATGTGATGGATCCATAGCCGGTGAGCTGGGTCTTCTGCTATCGAGGTATCGTCTGATACCTCCTTCGACGCCAGTACGTCTACCGAGGTTGCTGACGGTACTAGCGACAGGAGAGCCAACGTTCCGCTCAACAAGATGCACTCCATATCGGACGATACGGGGTGAGAAGTTCTTAGTCGCGTTGTAAGCAGATAAACTACCGTTTACGGTGTTTCCGACCCAAGGGTGGGCGTCAACTAGGAGATCCAGTAGTGGTTCGAGGTCCTTTTTCGAAGAAGCTGAGGCACTTGTAGGGCTGGGATTTGATGCTGATGGTCGTGTCTTGGGAGACGGCGCAAAGTCTATGATATCAGTCGACGTTACAACCAAGTGCAGACGGAGTATACACACCAGGGTTTCCCAGACCAGATAGAGCTTCGGCAGCCAGGCGGACATCAGGGTCGTCCATTGATACACTTGTCGAGCGTTGGGTTCCATCTTCGATGCTCATGTTGCTGGCTGCGTCGGATTCAATGCTAGTGCGAGGCATGGTCATTTGCGGGTCCACGTCTCTTGCGGCGGCAGCATTGAGTAAGACATTGGGGTGAACAGTCTTGGAGGGGAGGTCGGCGAGGACAGACTTCAGGTCAGGAAGAGTGATATCGGCGGGGGCATGGCTCGAGTGAAGGTGCTGAGTAGGCACTGAGGGCAGTTTGAGATTGTCGGGATGGTGCTCGTAGGCGTATCCGGGCGGCGCTTGGCGTTGTGATTCCATCGTTGCACTGACGTCGACAGAGCTCCTGCGCAAGTCGGCGACGACTCTGGCAGCAGCAGCTAGCAAAACACGACGGGATAGATTCGACGGCGATTGACAAGTGATGGAGGCAGTTCGCGAGGGCTCATTGGCACTGGTTGTGTAGAGAAGGACGTCGATGAAACCCATCACCTTTCGGGTCTGCACAACGGGCAACAAAATCACATGCGCTCTTCCCGTGGTCTTGGCATGACCCGCGTCTTTCACATGTCAATGAATGTCATTTTCTGCCTGCCATCCCGGTCTCGGTCTGCGCACTTCTCTTGACGACGACTATGTCATACTCAGACTGTTGTCGTTTGTTCTCGAGTGACTGTCAAATCCTAGACCATCTTGAAGTCAATTGAGGTGACATGCTTAGCAGCTCCTTGTGAAATAACTAACAATCCTATGTGGTACTGCTGAGTATTGGTGCTGCAAGTTGCCGCTATCGATGCAGGCGTTCATGTCTCCCATTCACATGATTGCCGACCTGTGGTTCGCTCAAAATCGAACTGCCGGGAGACAACATTGGTTGTTGTCTCCCCAATTTGTGAGGAGGATTGCCGAACCTTCTCAAGTGTCTGATAAACACCTGAAAACAGCAGCTCAACCATTCCTCGGTTTTCAGTCTTTCTAGAAATAAAGACCCGTGATTCTGTTGAACATTTATTGCTGTGCCACACCGAATAGCGTGAGGTAGTCTTCCTTCCTGAACATGTGCGCGCTGTCCACAGCATTGGGTTGTCCCGCATACACATCTGCCTTTCTCTCAAACAAAAGTCTGACCACATCATCCGATCCCTTGAACACAGCGCCAGCGATGGGACTTTGGCCTCTGTCATTGAGTACGTTCGGATCTGCGCCCTTGTCTAGCAACATTTTCGTGGTCTCAGCGTGGCCATGGTAAGCTGCAAGCATGAGCAATGTGTCGCCTTTGTGATTTGTGAGGTTTGGTGGGATGCCACTAGATTGATCATCGTTAGCTTGATTTTTTTGATATGATACTGAAGTTGAGGCATCAAGTGAATGGTTCAATTGTATGTGGCCATCGGGAGAGGCTGGCAACGTCACAATTGACACCTGAATGACCACCCATGGAACATGCATATTCTCATCCACTTACGCGCTGACGTATTGTGCCAATTCATCCGTCTTGCCTTGTCTCGCGAAATCGAACAGTTTGCCTGCCAATTCGAGCGCTGCAGGTGGCAGGTCGCCGGCATGTGTCGGCACGCTGCTTGAAGGTGCGTCATTTGCTGGTTGTGCTGGTTGCTGTGAAAGACCCATGGCGATTGTGTGATGCTTCTTCTTGATTGTGACTTCACGTGTCCGGAAAAGTGTTTGAAGAAAGCATAGAGTTGGTGTCGTCTTGGTACTTTTATGACCGTGCTTGTGCTTGAGTGGTAAGCAAATGACATCATAGAGAATCTTGTGGATAGCGATATACAAAGTTACGAGTCAGTAGACGAATGGATGCATATGAAAACAATGGATTTTTTCCTGTCCTGTGACTCCTCGCTAAGTAAATACAGATATCTTCCATGTACATATGTACGACTCCTCCCATGCAATGCTTAAACGACAATTCTGTCCAGAGAGTACTTGCCAACACGCATCGACAGTTCCTTGCCACGAAGACCCCTGCTCTTCTCGACCTGACCCGTGCTTGTCATACGCAACTTGCTGGTGGGTCCTTGGGCCTTGTAACCGAGAGGAAGGACAGGGTCGACGGCGAGAGGAGTCTCTTCGAAACCAGGCGTCTTGATAGGATCAACCTTCTTGATAGTCGTCTGTTTTTGAGAAGCTTGGATGGTGTTGCTGAAGCGCTCGAAGTCGTTCAGGAAAACTCCAAAGCTGCATGCCTCAATACAAGTCTCGAGGGCAGCACTGGTCTCGGCGACGAGAGTCTCGAGCATGTTGTCTGTCTGGAGGTCTGGATCTCCGCTGAGTCCTACAAGCCAGCCAGATGTGCCAATGGCGTCAATAGCACAGTTGAGTAGGTTGCTGATAATGGCAATTGAGTGATCACTAGGCGATCCTGCGTCTTCGGGTCTGGCAATCTCATCTTCGGTGTATTTAGATGTCCAGCCACCATCTGCAAGCTCGATACGGAGGATCTGAATGAAGAACACAACTTCGCGAGGCGCAAGATGAGTGCGAAGCCTCTCAACGATGCTGCGCGAGGGGAACGAGTGCAGGCGAGTGAAAACAGTACGGAATGAGGCGCTTCGGACGCTGAGACCAGTGTCCAAGGCTGACAGAGCAAACTCAAGGTCGGCTTCTGCAGCATCAGTCTCGGCCTGGATTGTAGTTTCAAGCTCGGTGTCTTCGCTTTTGCTAGTGATAAGCTTAGCTACTGCAGCGGGACTGGGTCCTTGCAGAGACTTCACGAGAGAAGCGAGAGCCACAATGACCTCTTCAATCTCCAGGTAGACAGGCCAACTCAACCATTCGTGCATGACATGCATCTCTGGATCAAGCTCATTGACTGCCTTCATAATATCTCCAGGATGAACTCTCTGAGCAGTCGACTGAATGGCGCCGGTTTCACGCAACGCCCTTTCGACTGCCATAGCAGACATATAGCCGGTGATAGCGAGCCATCTAAAGATGTTTGCCGCGAAGAAGTTCATGGAGATAGAGCTCTGGTCCTCGTTTGTAGTCTGGTTCCAGGCGAACATTTTGCTGAGAAGGTAGACCGCTTTGCGTCTCTCAGTCTTCTGCACGAGGAATCTTGAATCTCTTACGGGCCACATTCTGTTGTCCTCACCATCCTGCTCCTCGGTATCTTGCACAGCAGACTTCTGATGCTTAGGTACAGAGGACAACTCAAGTTCGGCTGCAAGGAAACGTTCGAGGGCAGCTACGTCAGATTCAACAAGTGAATCCACTGTCTCTTTCCAGCTCTCCCACTCTTGAGAGGACACTTCAGAGTTGGGAGCGGCAACGAGAGCCTTCTTAGATCCTTTGCCGAGAGAGTTGATCAGCAGACTGGTATTGGCTTTCGACTTCTTGTAGGCGGTTGCGGACAAGTTGATCTGCAGACCGACAAGAGCGTTCCCGGAGATTGCGACAGCCATATTGAGATCTGAGAAGAAAGTGACGAAGTCAAGAGAGCCTTCAGCAGCACCATCAGTCCTCTTTCTCTTATCTCCAGCCAATTCAAGGGGGTCGGACTCGAGGGAAAGAGCGGCCTGCAAGGAGTTGTATTTTGTGTCGTAGATGGCGCATGAAGTCGATTCGGCAGCAAGGACCAGAGCAGCCGAGATGCGAACAAAGCTTTGGTGGGCTTGAGTGTGAGGAGTGAGGGTGGAAAGAACAGTGGGGTTGGTGCCCGAAAGATCATAGGTAGTGATGATACCGGAAAGCAGTTGGTGCAACTTTCCAGCTGACGATTGAAGAGAGAAGGTGGCCTTGTCAGAAGAAGAAGAAAGTGCGGGCAAATCGTAGCTGAAAAGGTAGCGAAGACCTTGATGGGCGCTGGTGATCATGTCCTTGGATCTCGATGGCAGAGAAAAGAGGTTGAAGCGGCGAGTGTTTTGATCGTCGACAGTAACCATGGCGAGAAGGGGCATGTTAAGGTCAGTCGAGTTATCGAGGCTGACTGCGCCACCAATCAAAGCCAGAGCGTCCTCTCTGCTCTTGAGCAGACCCTTCCTTGCTGAGGTCACATCAGTAACTGTGGCATATTCGACCTTGACAGATGATGGTGCGGCTTCCGGGTCAGCCATAGCGATAGCGCGAGCGGCATCTGCGTCCCATCTCTTCTCCTGGAGATCACCAGCAATGCACTCGACGCTTCCGTCGGCGTATGTAACAGCAATATCTAGCGCAAGACCGAGAGTTTCGTTGTCCGAGTGTGAGGCAAGAGCATTGATAGCGAAGACGGTGCTTGACGAAGAAGGCAGCTGGTAGCTTGTCTTAACTTGCTGATCGGCAGAAAGGTCGGTCGAGTCGGCGATAGTATCTTCGGTGAAGCAGATGACCTCTGTCTTCTTTCCAGTGGTGTGACCAAGCACGGCGTAGGTGACTCTCTGGGCAGCTTTGCGACCAGTAATTTTGCGGTAGATGGAGCAAGGTGCGCAGAGCAGACGAGTCTGAGGAGGAAGAGCATACGATGTTACCAAGCGCGGATTACGCACCTAGAGATGCAAGTTAGCATTTTGAAAGTCCGAGAAAGATTCCAGGGGGCACAAATACATTGTAGATTGTGATGCTGTCTCCATCGACACTTGCGACAATTTCAGGACGCTTTCTCCATTTTTGAGCGCGGAGACCGAAGACGGGAGCGGCGTAAGTGGTGCCAACAGTGGGATCAAAAGGCTTAGGCAAAGAGGCCAGAGTAAACGGAGCCTCGATGGCAGCTCGGTCGGCCATTTGTGTCGTGGAGCGCAAACAAATCTTGTACGGCGACAAGGGGTTTGGTGCCTGCTATTCTTTTGCTTCAAAGAAAAGTTGAAGATTCCTTCTTGGCACGGATATAGCAGCTTCGCATGACGCTTTAAGTCCATAATTGGAAGGAACGCGCGAGACAGAAGGTGCCAATGCGTCAAGACGCGTCCTCCGAAAGTTGGAGACCAGTCGACTTTGTGCGCCGCCATCGACCAACACACGCAACCATTGCATGGCTATCGGCGCCATGAGTGATGGCCAGAACAAGACTTTACATCCTTTCTTTGTGAAGCCTCAAGGTACACTCTCATTCATCTTTATTTCCACTCCACCTACTCATTGACATAGTACCCGCGTCTAAACCAACGCCCAATGCCGCAACTCATTCCCAGAACGACGATGCTTCACCCGGTGCAGATGACAACTCCTCACAGTCCGAGCTCCCAACGATACCCGACTCAAGCAATGGCAGGAAGACCCGTCCCAGAAAGGCCAAACAGAAGCCAGACGCTGCTTCAACCTCCGAGTCTATCGAGTCCACAAACTCAACAGGTCGTAAACGACGCAAGCTGAGCCTCACCGATCATGTCGTCGTCCCTGATCGTGGCTCTGAAGATATGCTACCTCAGCCTTCCAGCCCGACCTCTGTTCCTTCATCGCACCCTGAAAACAGTCAACCCGTCGAACAACATCAAGACACAGAACAACAATCTGAGTCCACTCCTGCTCCTCAAACTATACCGACAAGTACACCGCCGAAAAAAATGTTGAAGTTGAGCACTGGTGGTACCTTGGTTTCTCCTTCATCCAAAACACTGCCAGCCAAGGAAGATGCACAAACCAAGAAGCCTGCGAGACGAGGAAGACCTAAGAAGGAGAAACAGAAGCTGCTAGTCACACTACGCTACCCCCCAAATCATGCTCTGGGACACCAGATAACACGTATAATGGACGGCTCAGAGACTTTCAAGATCACGAAACCTCCTCCAATGGCTCCTCCTCCCAAGCCCGAGGCGCCCAAATCTGATCCATCCAAGCCGACACATCCTTTCTTTTCTGGGAAACCAAAAGAGTCCCACTCGGTCTCCAGCAGTTCTGCGAAAGGTCAAGTGGATCCCAAGGTCAGCCACGTGCTCAGCCCACGAAGACCTTCAGCTGTGACCCCTGGCAAGTTACGGGCACAAGCACGAGAGAATGGTTCGAAGAACATGGACAACTCTTCCAGCTTCCCGCAGTTTGGTGCGAACAAAGATAGGAACATCATCAAACAACCCGGCATGGTTGAAGCTCCGTTTCCGCCAAAAGGTCATGCTCATGTTCGCGGAGACTTTTACTACCACACAAGTCGGCTCCGGGAAGATGCATCCACGGTCATACCTCGCTCGACGCGGAAGATGAAATACAAAATACCACTTCTGGACCCGTCTGAGAGTACGTTGACCCGCGTGCAGAGCGACCTCGACTTTCGTCAAAAAGACAAGCCAAGGCCTGATGGTTTCTATGACCCTCCATCTTCGCTACGTGTTCCGTCTCGCCATCTTGTTCCTGGTTCGTACGCTCAGAAGTGGATCAGCAACGAGCTTCATACTCAACCGTCAACGGACGAACTTCAGTTTGTGCCGGGGACTTATCGCAATCTTATCCACCCGGCGTGCGAAAGCCTCTACCTAGGACTGCCAAACATACTCACACCATTTGATCATGGACGGTCAGAGATACAAGCCTGGGCTCAGAAGTACTCACCCCAATGTGCGACCCAAGTCTTGCAATTGGGAAGAGAGGCGACATATCTGAGAGAGTGGATGAAAGCCCTTACTATCAGCGCAGTCGAGACGGCTGGTTCACACATTTCTAAGCACGACAAAACGGATCGCGAGCGTGGACCCAAGAAGAAACGTCGCAAGAAGGCTGCCGGATTAGACGATTTTATTGTTAACGATGATGATATCTACAATGATACAGAGGAACTTCTTGAACTGGATCCCCCATCGCCATTACGGCAAGGGCAACGACCATCCCTTGTACGCAATACCGATTTCAAGGACCAGTCTAATCGCTCAAAGATTGCCAATTCTGTCATCGTAAGTGGACCACCTGGCTGCGGAAAGACTGCTATGGTCTATGCTGCGGCAAAGGAGTTAGGCTTTGAGATATTTGAGATCAATCCAGGTTCGCGCCGGAGTGGCAAAGATGTGCTCGACAGAATTGGAGACATGGTAGAGAACCACCTGGTGCAGAATCACTCCCTTGACACTGGTAACACGTCTGCGGACGAAGATGCCGGCCGACTGTCTGACGCCTTTAATAAAGACCTCGAATCTGGTAGGCAAGGAACCATGAAATCTTTCTTTACAACCAAACCGAAGTCGGCACCACAACCCAAAATGGAAAAGAAACCAAAACTCAACGTCGACCAAGCACAGAAGATCTTGTCGTCTTCGAAGCCATCACGAGGACAAAAGCAGTCGTTGATCTTGCTGGAGGAGGTTGATATCATGTTTGAGGAAGACAAAAACTTCTGGACCACAGTCTTTACCTTGCTACAGAATTCGAAGCGTCCCGTTATTATGACCTGTAACGATGAAGACCTTGTACCTCTCCAGGCCATTAACTACCAAGCACTTCTTCGTTTATCTGCCCCACCTACGGACATTGCTACAGACTACATGTTGTTATTAGCAGCTCAAGAGGGTCATTTACTACGCCGAGATGCAGTAATGACACTATACGAAGCAAAGCATCACGACCTGCGTGCAAGTATTGCGGAGCTGCAATTATGGTGTCAAATGGGCGTTGGCGACCCTCGAGGTGGGCTAAGCTGGATCTATCCCAGATGGCCGGTTGGCAGTGGACTTGACGAAGATGGTCAGCCCATCCGGGTCTTCAGTGAGAACAGCTATCAAGCGGGCATGGGGTTCATTGCACATGAGACAAATTTCTCACTGGAAGGTACACATGATGATGAACTGCTCAAGGAGACTTGGGAAGGCTGGAACATCGATCCACGTGAAGAACTGTTCGCTGAAGCTACAGGTACATCTTCGGTCTCGGAACAATTGGATTCATGGTCGCGAATAAACGCATTAAAGCAATTCTCGGGCCTATCTGACAGCCTTAGCGACATGGACGTATTTTGTGAAATCGGTCTGCCTGGCAAAGAGAACCACAAGACCGATGCGACTCAGCCTGCGCTACCTCCTAAAGCTCGCGCGAGTTACATAAATGGCATGGCGCTGCTTCAGACACCAGAGGTTGTCGACTACAGTACCCTTGACACCCAGCTTGCGGTTTCTGGTTCGCGTCTCGCGCGCAAGGTCTTCTCTGATCTTGTGAAGCCTCCTCCGTCAAGTCTAGTGAGACGCGTGGTCGAGACACACTCCCCAAACAACAGAGTATCTCAACTCACTCGTGGAGATATTTCAGCAGCATTCGACGCAATAGCCACTATGATGACCACCCCAACAAGCGGTCCGGCGAGTCTGGCTTACTCGGTATTCGATGGTCCTTTACAGAACGTGGTCACTGACGTCGCACCATACGTCCGCAGCATCGCCGCCTACGATCTCGCTCTAGAAACACATCGAGACAAGCTACAAGGTAGCAGTCAGGGGTCAACAAGCGGTGGTGGCGCAGGAAGTAAGCGAGCTCGAACAACACGAGCTGCTCGTAGCGCACTAGAGGGTGGGCAGCGCCAACTTACTCGACGAGAACGCTGGTTCGATACATCCTTTGATCTTGAACTTGCTCTGCGAACTTCCGGTAACTGGCCTCGCATTGAAGCTAGCATTGCAGAAACACGACTGCATAGTCCTGGTCTCGACACATGAATGCAGATGGAGTGATACCACGCTTGATGCTCCATAGTAGCTCTGGCTATTGACAACGCGACTTGCTCTCCGACCCACGTGGTGTGGTTCTACAGGACTTCGTAGTGAAGTTCGCTTCTTAATATCTATATTTGACTGGCTGGGGGCGAGTATATATAGCTTCTGGAAGTATCTGCTAAACAACTACGAATGACACAAGCTGCAGATGCAGCGCTACCTCACATCTCTGACTCGCTTCGTACCTCGATTCGTCGTATCCGTAAGAAATAATGCATGGCAGTACTGCCGCTGTCTCAATTGGAAGTTTTGAAGAACGTATGATCCCTCGACGAGCATTCTATTTTCCTGACCTAACGTAACTTATTTCTGACCTTCCTCTGTATCGATCGTCGAGTATACAGGCAAGATAGGCTGCTGACCTGCATAGGTCTTGGCCAACCATGCAGAACCTCCGATGAGATATGCACCCGGCAGTGCACCCTGTTCCGCCAGAAGGATCTGGTACATCCAGTGCTTGCCGTCCAAGACATGAAAGACCAGCTCAAGGGGTGCCATAACGCCGAGTATCATGATAGCAATACCCATGAAAGCACCGAGAGTTACGAAGAGTCTGCCCTTGGGATCTTCCGCGACGCGTGTAGAGACAACGTGATCGAGGTTGTCGATGAGGCAGACGATGTTAGTAACGAAGAGCACGAAAAGCCCTAGGAGAAAGCCTATGAAAGCCAATGCATATTCATCACTCTCTTCACGAGATGCTCCGTCCTCGAGAACAGGAAAGTTTTGCAGGTGGATCCATAACAGCAGATCTACCAATCCGTATGTGCAAATCTTGTTGAGCCCTTTCTCTTTGCCATGCATCGTGTTTCCGAGGCGGGTGGTTGCGATGTATGCTCCAGGTAGTGCTGGCACTTGTATCCAGAAGAGCTTGTAGATGAAGATCTTGTTGTCTAGGCAGTGCGAAAGGATGGCGAGTATGATAGCCATATACATACTCACGATAGCACCGATGGAAGCCCGAGATTTGCCTTTGTCATGGTCATCAGGCAGTGTAGCTTCGCCGAGGGCTTCGAGGATGTAGCTGAGCAGTGTAAGACATGTGATGAGGAGGCAGAGGCTACCGATCCAGTGGGTGGCAATGTCGAAAGCGGTATCTGTGGGTAGGCCGCTCAGATCGAGCCATATCAGGAGTACAGTCACCAGAGCGTAGCCTGCTCCATACATAACACTGTTGTCTTCAGTACTTAGTTGTTCGCGTGCTTGATGCTGGGAATTTGAACTGGCTGCCATGTTGATAATAAGAACTGCCGAGGAAGATGAGGTGCGTGTTGATGTTGCTGAGTTGGTTACCGATGCACCGACTGGAAAGGTCGTACCAACTGTCATCGTTCCTTCCCTCGAAGCTTTTCTCGATCACGATACTTCCCCTATTGGTTGGAAGTTGAGCAAGAAAGAGCAGATAATCAGAACTTAATACATCACGAGACACAATCAAACCTCACAACCTCGTCCAGGCGCTCAAGCATCTTTCTCTGACTACAGCCATGCACAATACTTTTCGGAAAGAAAACATTATCTCAAGGTCTCAGCATGGCCATACTTTCATTTTGCTAGACTTCTGTTTCATACGAGACTGCCATGTGTATAACATCGCTCTCAAAAAAGCGAGCTTTAACCGACGATGAGCAGAACCAGAAGGGAAAACTGCTAAGACAGCCAAGTTGAGATCAGTAAAGCAGTGAACCGAAGCCACTGCTATGGTTTAGTAAACACAAGCAGAAAGTCGCACCCACCACGAACCAGAACCGAACACACAACCAGCAAAAGTAGAATGCGTTGCATCTACTGTTCCCAGCTAGACATACAACAAGGCCGAGTATAAGGTGACACAGCTATAAGGAGACAGAAAAGAGAAGCGAAGCGATGAGTTTGAACGTGTTTTCTAGTATATTGACAAGACAAGCAAAAAAAGGGAGGACATTTCTATATGCGGTGCCCGCGGTTTATGTGGTTCGGCTCGGTCGTTCTATCCGACGAGGAGAACCGGCCAAGGACGATGGAGGGCATTAATTTGTACACAAAGGGTGTACGGAGGAATTTGAGACAATAGGTTGGAGGGTTTATCGCGTGAGCCCAGATGAAACGAAAAGAACAACTCCATGCATGCTATGCAAAAACGAACAAGGTATGACCCGAAGTTCTCGGCGACGACGAGATATGCGTGAAGGTGGTGAGGTAGTCTTGGGAGTGCAGGTTGTGTCGTCCAGATGGCGGGTCTCGGAGAAAGCGGGACGAGTAGGTAGGTGGGTGGCCTGATGACAGTAGACTGGTGACACAATGCCCATGAGTCGAGAGGATTGGTACGACAGATGTCAGGATGCGAGCGCGTGTCATGATCAACGACCACGCGACATGTGGGAGAGAAAATAAGGCGAGCAGCTGTGACGTTGTGTTTGATCTACAGCAACACAGCGCCCATGCCGGCAGCGACACCAGCTAGAGCCAAGCACACTGTAAACAGCGAACCGTGAGGCATCACTGTAGCTCCGACACCAGTTGCAGCCTTTGCGACACCAACCTCGCCTGTGATCGTGCCCAAACCAATTTCACCAGCGCCAGCGGTAGTCAATTGTCCAGGAGCGGAAGGAAACGTCTGTGTGTAGAAGACTTGGACCCAGATCTCGGTGCTCTGGGCTGAGTCCCAGTGGTCGGCGATCCAGTAGTTTTCTGTAGCAGGGACTTGGGTTGCTGCTTTTGTGGCTAGGAGGTTGGGGTCTTGACGGAGTCTGTGTTTTGTTTATTAGTCTTTGAGGTTGAAGCAAGCAGCAGGATACTCACTCTAGTACTACATTCTCAGCTTCTGCGTTCCAGGCCTCGCCAGGAGCTACTGTTTGTGTGGGCAGAGGAGCGGTGCTTTGGCTCTCGGGTGCGGCGGTGATTAGCGGTGCGTCGTGGACTTGTTGTTGTTCAGGTGCGGCGAGGGCCAACAGCGGTGCGGCAGCCAGTGTGATAAATGTCGAGAAGCGCATCTTGTCGATGATTGTGCAAGTGCAGCTGGGCGAGTCTAGCTTAGGATATGTGAAGGTGCGAGTTTCCAAGAAGCGGACAGAGACAATATCCAGTAAAGCCGGGAAGACGGTGCCAAGGTGTGAAGCAAAAGGTGGCTTAGAAAAGCGTTGTTATTTCTATATCGATGCCGGATGTAAAACGGGCGTTTTCTGCAATCAATGCCTCGCCCAGATTATGTTGTGGTAAAACGATTGATGTGTGGGGGTTCTGTCTGTGTTTGGAGAGAGGAAGAGAAGAGGGAGTGGAAGAGGAACACACAGGGCAGGCAGATTAGCAAGAAAGGCCGAAGAGAGGCGCAGAAAATCAAGGATAGCGCCATGTGTCTGACCGGGGGTTGGTTGGGATGGCCAGCGATCACAAAGTCATTTGCGCGTCTCGTCCAGTCACCGTTCCGACCAGCCTGGCCGCATGCTCCGGTCATGTCTTTGCTCTGCTTACCCTGCAGCTCCCCACTGCATCGCATTCTATTCACGCCTACCAACACTGTACGGAGTACAACCTCTCTTTGCTGTCGCTGCTCTGAACTCAGGGCTGTCGACCATGTTTCAGAACCTGTCTCTGTATTGCCTGACTCGGTCTCGATCTGCACGAATTTTGCTAAGGTTCACCGAAAGCTTGCTTAAGCTTCCTTGGCTTCCTCTAGTCGGTGCGGTCGGACTGCTTTCGACCCTTTGATGAAACACTTCTTGTTCTTTGTTTATCTCTCGTACATATCATGACCATCTATTGTCAGAACCTCTACCCCTATAAGAACCGTAATTGAATCATGCACAACCAAGACATAATGTCGTCAAGGGGTATACCAACTTGACTTCCTCGTTACTGCCATCATGTTGGTGGCTTCTTGGCTGTCTCATCTTGAGCCTTCGGATCAATCTGTGCCGGACCTTGGCTCAACATAAGCCGACTTTGTGCTGTGCTCGTATGCGATCAGCGGCTCATCTCCGTAGCACCCAACACTCAGGGCAGGGGAAACCATGTTCGCACAGAAGTGTCCACTTTGGAACCCGCTCTAGAAAACAAATCACCATCAACAAACACGGACAACAACTCCTTTGCCCCTGTATAACGCTTGTCAATGCTCACAACTTACCAAAACTTCTTTTCCAAACTTCTATCTCCATACCGTTTTTGCCGTTGCATGCCCATTCGTCATGCTCGTAAACGTCGCAACTTGACTCTCATGCATAAGCTGCCGCGCCATTTTTGTACCTGAGTACTTTTTGACGACGCATGTGGAGCCGCTTCCGCAATTACTGTAGATTCGTTCGTCAACGTCTCCAGACCACTTGCAAAACACGACTCTTCGGACAACATGTCGACATTTGATAGTCCTCGCAACGTAGGTAGCAGTCAAAGGTATTCAGATGTAGGAAGAAGGTGAGATTGTTTGTCTTCGCAATTGTATCGTTTTCAAACCCGTCCTTTCAACATCAGAAAAGAGATATACACTCTATCCTCGTGTCACTTTCACATGTCCATGATCCATTCAGGTAGTACAGCTGAACAGACAAGCAAGT
Organism: Aureobasidium sp. EXF-3400; assembly: GCA_024195585.1. Taxonomy (NCBI): domain Eukaryota; kingdom Fungi; phylum Ascomycota; class Dothideomycetes; order Dothideales; family Saccotheciaceae; genus Aureobasidium; species Aureobasidium sp. EXF-3400. The sequence continues at coordinate 59,163 of SWBL01000199.1, read as the reverse complement.
CTCTCTGACTTGATATGCTTTTCTCCAAATTTGATTCGGAGTGTGGGAAAGGAGACCAGAGACCTTGCCAGGGTTGCTAGCTCAGCAATTATGAAGCATCATAGCCTAGCAGCTTTGTCTTTCGAGCCTTCGGTTCAATGTCGCAGAGCAAAACATAACAGTAAGGTCTTATCTGAGACTTAAGGATCGAAGAGTTCTTGGACGGATATATGCCAGAGTTTCCAGACTGTCGGAATATGCATTGAGGAGCATCACAAGACAGTATAAATCAAAGGTAGGACATCCTTGACCAAGAAAGCACATGCCATTCTGTAAAGATCGAGTCAGTGCTCAAAATCAAGTCTGAAGAAGTGTCAGGTGTCTCGACCTTGAGCAGCGGAACAGCGTATAGTATGGTTCATCAGCACGGAACTTTCAAAACTTTGACCACAAACGCAACAACAAACATACCATATATCAGCCAATTAAATAGTCAACACAAACGAAAATGCATAGCCTGGTACGTGATTGAGTCTGCTGACACTCTACCAGTTGATGCTGATCTTCAAGATATAGCTGATTTGCATCGCTCTGATCATTGGCATGAATGTCGCTATGCCTCTCTCCATCGAGTTCCCAAGCATCACTCTTGATCTCAGCCCCACGTACTCGCCTGCCATTTTCAACAGCACGATCCTGTCTATTGCTCCTTCCTCAACATTGACCACAAACATGACCATCACCATCGACCCCATTCTCCCATCAACCACCACGGTCAACACCAGTACAAACAGCAGTCTCGGCGCCTGTGGTTCTAGCATCGGGTCATGTCCATTTGGTCTCTGCTGCAGGTAAACGCCACCCCAGTCCTCGTATTTCGTTCTCAACTGACAAAAGAACAGTGGATATGGATACTGTGGTTCCAACTCCAGCTACTGCGGCACAAACTGCAAGTCTAACTTTGGTGTCTGCAGCCTCAACACATCTCAGTCATACTACAACATCTCATACGCTCCTCTCAGCACCTCTATTCCATCGAGCGACGGCACCGGCGCTGCTGGTATTGTTAGCGACGACTTTGATCAGAGTGCTCCTTCGATCACCATGTTCAGCTATTCTCCTGAGAGCAGTCAGAGTGTCATGGCCACTACTTCGGCGACTGCAACTGAAATATCGTTTGAGCCTTTGATCACTACCTACACAGCTGTCGAATCAACATGGGCTGCTGGTAGCTATGCAGATGCTTTTACGACCACCGTCACTGTGTTGAAGAAAGTCGACTGTTGAAGGATGGCTGTTCAGTTGAACGTCTAGCTCTCAAGCATTGGACCAAGGGTCTAGAGACGCTATGGAAGAGGTTACTTTGGTTGTCTGGACGATCAAACACTTCTGTCTGGCGAAGATCAGATGAGGTTCCTACCTCGTTGGTTCTTTCCATTGCCTTATGCTCTCAAGTCGGTCGTGTCAGAAATGTCTCCCTCTTGCGTCTTTGAAAAATCAACCTGGTATTTCTGTACTTGAGCTCGACTGTATCTTTCGATGTGTATCAAAGTTTTCTTCTTATCCAGTCGTATATCTCAACAGGGAGAGGTATATGAATAGTATACACGCATGAGGATTGTGATATCAAAATATGTCAGTCAATGAGACAAGGTCGCAACTCTGTGCTTGGAACCACATGACAATGATGAGAAAAATTCAATACGACCACCCTGAAGCTATGGAAAACGCCATGATGCAAAAAAAAGAGCCTCCTTATTCAACCACCAAGCAGAAACAGACCAAACATAGCCGTCCAACCCAGTATCGTCCATGTAGCAGGTGTGTGTAGTGTCAAAGATGTACCACTCGAACTTGGCTTTCCTCCTGTGGCGGCTGGGTACACTGTCTGGTTGACGTTGACATATTTGTTGTACATGAAGAAGTCGGTCTTGCCCGGGTCATCAACTCCCGTACGTTGAGGGTCAATACCTTGAGCAGGAAAATCTGGTATCTGACATGTTCGCTCATGCCAACTACGATCTCCTGCACAGGCACCATTCCACTCATTTTCTCGTGTCGCGTTGCTCGAGTTGAAGTAAGCCTTGACATAGCTGAGCGTCAGAACAGCATCTTGAGCTGGTGGTCCTCCACTCCAACCAGCATTGCCTGTAGACCAGTGATTGAGCATCAACGTTCCAGGGGCGTCAGGCGCATCGCCGTCAAAGGTGTTCTCAAACTCTTGAAGGAGATTACCATCAGCAAAGAAGACGATCCGCTCTGGTGTCCAGTCAAATCGGTATTCGTGATAGCCAGCGCTAGGCTTGAAGGGCAACTGTTGGACGCGGAAGGTGCTAGTGTTGATGGCGTTGTAATTTGCATCCGCAGAGGCTGGCGATTGTATGACGAGATTGATAGGATACGAGCCGTTGTTGTTCTCAGAGATGGCTTGACGACTCAGGTATTCCATGTCAATTTCTTGCGAGTCGTTGCGATACTGCGAATTGTGTCAGTCGTACGCTCTTCCCCGTGGCCCAACATGTACACTCACCCAAAAGAAGGCAGCACAGGTGCCTGCAATATCACTCATCTTCATACCAACTCTGAAGCTCCCATAACGCATGTCTCGACGCAGACTATCGATCTCTCCTGAGCGAACCATCTGGTCTCCGGTCGAGCCCAGCAGATATTGTTGACTTCTGACCCAGACTTGCAGTCCTGGGGCACCGCCTAGTGTTCCATTGCCACCCCAGTCTTTGCGTGAAGGGAGTGGATTCAGTACAACATTGTCAATCTCAGCTGCTTTTCCGTAAGGCCCTCTGGCGGCTGATGGGGAGACGTTGTAGCTTTGTACGGCCCAGCCCACGGCTTCTGAGGCAGGTATGTCGATGGTGTCAGGTAGATTGTATAGGTGCAAGAAGTCGGTCTCTAGGAAATCGGTGAAGAGAGCGAAGGGACTCGTTCCATTCGTGGCGTTTACTGTGTAGCCGCACTCGCAGGTAGGATGTCCAACCTCTAATAAGCAGACACAAGAGTTAGCAAAGATCGCAGAAGTCCGTGTAGGAGGTGTGCTGCTGGTCATGAACACTAGTGTGCAGCTCAAGGTGCATGCGAGCAGTACCCTAGATGAATGTGGTGAACCTACGAACGGCGCAGGCAAGGCCAAACATGACTGTCCATGCTACGGCAGCACTGGGTAAAAGAATGAATAACTGCATGCTGACGACAGCCGGAATGATGTGCGTTGTTGCGAAAGATCAAAGTGTGGAAAGGAGAATGGAGCGTAGGTTGTGTATGAGTGAGAACAAGCCAACAACCATTTTCATACTTGGGAGGAAGCGGCGATTTGAAGTGTGTTGATGGTTGATGACGAGTTAGTCTGCCGTACCTAAGTTCTTGCCATCTACCCTTCTCGAGGACTTTGCGTGACCTTACGAAAGGCAAGGACGACTGCACAAGTAGACATCACAAAGGTCGAACTCTGGAGAGTTTTGACAGCCACCCCTCCATGTTCTGTTTGGCGCTGTCACCCCTGTACTCCTAGTATTCAAGTGGTCGAGCCACACGACATCGAGCCTTGCCTGACACCACTTGGTCCATAAGGATAGCCGAGCTGTCGTAGCTGTTTACTGCTGAACGGGTAGTTGGGAGAAAGGGTCTCGTGTTGTACCGCCGATCCAGCATGCGGGAAGCTTGCATGTCTCAGCCTGCTACTGTGTAACCATCCAACGATTGGCCAAGGCAAAAGAACAAAGGGAGACATTGATACGGACCCAATCAACCAATGCAATAGCGAGCCTCAGACTGCAGCCCAGTGCCGCGAACCATGTCATCTGTCGAGTGTATAATCCATATATTTTCCCCTTTCTCTCCATCTTCGATCTGCCTTGCTGTCTGTGAACCCATCACCCACCACAGGCAACTCCGTAACGATTCAGATACGAAGTCAAAACAATAGACACGAATCTTCCGTAACTCGTTTCCCATACCTGGCCCATCCCTGCCAGCACCCCGAACGCGCTAACGCCGGAAAAACACCCTCCTGCCTGTTGATGCCCAACACAGCTTTCAGTGCGGTACTCAGAGGCTCCCGGCTCTCCTACTGCCATTGAATACGTTTGCGACAGCGGTTTCGATTGAACTTTCATGCACATCTGTTCTCTTGACGCAATTTCTGAACACTTCTCGCCTCTCGGGCCATTGTGTTAATCAATAAGACGTGCTGATGCCCGGCACCAGTCTTTGATCGTCGTAAGAATGTTGGGTGAGATGCTAGATCTCGAAGTTTGATACTGAAGTCAATGCGTCTGTTCTCTCGAACAGAGCATGACCGACTCTTTGGGCAGCTCACAAGAATCCCGATTCGGAGAGTAATCTGTCTCGACTCAGCGTGATGCTCGTCTTCACAAAGGTCAGCATGACTTACCGGGCAATCTTTTCATCTTCTCTCTCTCTGGGTTCCACTGCCAAGCTGCGATCATACATCTCATGTACATCACCCGCTGTTTGCATGTTCGTGAGAATGTATTCTTGAAGCTCCGGAACAGGCTGCAGGGGATACGGGACATTCTGATATTGTTGAATATCACGAATGACCTCTGCAGTCTTGCTACGCTTGGCAAAATTGATGAGGTTCGTCTTCTTGATCACCGAAGGAATGCCATCTTCGATGAAAGTAAGGTCAGTCAAGTAAACACCTATTATCATGTCAGTGCTAGCCATGTATCAGTCGACAATTCTTGACGTACCAAAGAACGGAATGCAAGGGGGGTTGGCCTTGTGCAATGTTTCTCTGTAGTCTGAAAAGTTCTTCGTGCTTCCCATCAACTTCCTCATGACCTCTAGAGTTGCTTGAGTCTTCTGATTAACCTGAGCCCACGTGCGACCCAGGCGATGAATGGGCGCTGTGCCCAGTGCTGATATGATTGATGTGAGTGTGGAATAGTTGTTGAGTTGACGGCATTTCTATGAATTGTTAGCTGTGAACTTCCCTACACTGATTGAGCGTAGACTTACATCTGCAACTGCCACGAAATGTTTGATGACGATCACGCGTCTCTTGACATCAGCTTGAGTTAAAATCATCTGGGCGACCCAGTTGGTGAGCTGATTCGAGTGCAGAATCAAAGCCTTTACATTAGCAGCTGGATCAGGCTCGTTGGGTTGAAGCTTCTTTTGCCATGTCTTGTTCAAGCATTCAGTAGGCTTGATCTTGCAGTACAGTCTGCACTCAATGATAGTGAGTTGTCTAGCGAACTCGAGAGCATCGATATCAAGGAACTTCAGCTTCCTGATGTTCTTCGGGATTATCGGTGTAGGTGTTTTCTCAGAGTTCAGTGTCAAAACCAAGCGTTTTCCAGGGGCATCTTGTCCACGCATTCTCTGCTCGATAGCTGTCATAAGAGGGCCCGCACCTGGAGTGCTACCAGATGCGACCGTTTCCTTCGCGAACGAGTAGACTCTGTGCATGAGCTGTTGGTTCGCATCGCTGTTCTCCTCCATCCAGTAGTTGTCGAACCAACTCTTCAGAATGTTGACTACACGGAATCTGATAGGCTTTTGCTTCTTATTGACCCAAGTCTCGAGGTCGACAGGATTTAAGCCGTAGGGAGGCTGTACGTTCCATCGTTTGACTAGAATCTCGAACAATTCACTAGCAGTCGTGAAGGATCGATATGTCAGAAGGAATGTGTTGTTGAATGGTGAGTCCAGACGATCATGTCGCGTTAGTTGTTCGACCAGACCAGTCAAAGTACCACCACGCAATTGAGGAGGATGCACCTTGGTATCGTAAGCGATTTCGCCTTCATGGTCGAGCTTGAGAAAGTCTGGAACATCCTCTTGTTGTTGTATCGGCGCAGGCACTTCGCCAAAGAAGCGCTTCAGTTTCGAATTGTCCGCAAGACGTGGTGTCTCGACAGTTGGCTGCTCGGGACCTTCTACGAAGCTCTTCGCAGGACCCATGCTGTTAGGCTTACCCCTCAAAGTTGACCCTCCACGAGAATCATCAGCATAGGCGTTGTCAGAGCCACGGTGGTCTTCAGTCGTCATGGCGGCTGAGTCTTGGGGCATCATCTCTGCTAGCAGTTGAAGAGTGAATTGCAATTGGCTGGCAGAACCATCAAGCTCACGCGCAACAAGCTTGACGTGGGTTATGCGCTCCTCGAGCGAACTACCTCTATGATCAGACCACTCGTCACTCAGAGGACTGGCAACAGTCTGGCAGGCGACCACCAATTCCGAAGAGTTGTCGTAGAACTTCTGCTTCTGGGTACTGAAGTCAATGATCTGGGGGTTTCTGAAAGTTGATCCCAGCGGTGCCAAGTTGATACTCTCGATAACGGCAAGATACGGCCGACAGGCCTCAATCACTCGACTAGCATCTTCGGAAATCAACTGACTGGTCTTCTTGTGTTTCTTGGGCGTGACCAGTTTGTCCTCGAAGACGAGATGCTTGTCCAAACGACGGATGCTGATGGAGACATTCTTTCTCATGTCGTCCACGCGTTCCAACAAAGTCTGATCGAGATGAGCAGTGGGCTCAACAAGCGTATCCGTATCTTGTTGCAAGAAAGGCTGCGATGCGGCGGATGGATCGCCGAGAACCAGACCATTGTTCTGCCAACTTCCACCCGAACGAATACCGGACACAAAACCAGGTGTGAGGCGCGGGATCTCTTCACCCCGTTGCTGACGCGCAACTTCAACATAACCATAAACACCATGCAACAAGCCTTCAGCCTCCTGTAAGCACTTAGAATACGAATCCGGAGTGGTGAAGTCTGCGGCTGCGAAATGAGAAGACAAAACCAGCTTGGAAAAACTCGACATCATCTCTCTGAAATGAGGATACAGGGCTTTGTTAGTAGAAATGATCGAAGGGTTGCCAGAGTGGTTGTCGGTGGTGCCGGAGCCTGCTGCAAGCAAAAGACGAAGGTGGTCCGAAATATCCTCTGCTCTCTTCACAAACTCGCTCTTGTGGCTGTTGTCAATTGCTTCTCGATAACGCTGAACGGCTCGGCGCATATCCTCGACAAGAGTATTCCAGGTAAGTAGAACCGTCTGCGAGTCATCGAAACAGCGGCGTGAAATAACCAGATCGTCTTTTTGTGAAGGCGTGCCGGGACTGTTGATGAAAGATGTCATACCAGTGCCGTTGGACATGTTGGAGTGGTTGGCGTAGCTTGAGTTGGACATATCAGCAACATTGGTGCGCGATCTGGTGAGAGGAGACGTGTTTCTGAGCGACTCGGACGAAGTTGCAGGAGACAGGGGGTTTGAGACGTATGAACCTCGATTTCGCTGGAAGATAGTAGAGGTTAGAGGAGCTTTCTTTGTCTCAGATACACACAAGACCTACCAAAGAAGTTCCCGAACGCGCCATGTCGGCTTCACTCGCCGATTCGTAGTCGGCCTCAGACTCGGCTCGCTCATAGCCACGTGCAAGCATCTCGGGTGGAGGACGGGATTGGTCGTGCTGGAGCACATGGTATCGATCGTGAGGACCTGGTTCGGCATGTTGTGTCGGGTTCTCAAGCGGCAGTTCCATGGTACTGACACCAGTCAAGGTGTTGAAGTAGAAGAGGCGGCCATCTGGAGTAGCCTGTGGTATCCAGAATGCAGCCTCCTCCTGGCTATCTTGCGCAGTGTCTGTATGGCGATAGGAAGACTCGGGAGACACATCTTCAAGGTGGTTGCGTGCATGAGGCTGAGTGTGTGTATCTGATATGCGGGCAGGTTGAGCAGCGACATCGCCTGGTTGAGCAATGAGCTCGCAGTAGTTGCTGGGAAACCATCCTCGCACGCCACGGATAATGCCATCCCACCAGCCACTCTCGAGTTGGGTGATGACCTGGATGATGTCGCCTTGGCGGAAGCTCAAGCTGGTGCGGTCGTCGGCATCGTAGTCGTAGAGTGCACGCACGTACATGGTGCCCATTGGGGAGGAAGCGAGGCCATTCATGTTGACATTCGCCGAGTGAATACGCCCTGCGGCGTCTCGCGATGTGTCAAACTCGGCACCTCTGGCCAATCTCTCGAAGCCTGCAAGCGAAAGGGGACGTGGACGTGGACGTGGACGGGTGTGTTACGGGGCTGTCTCTATGTTGTCGTGGAGATCGGCGCGGAGTGAAATGGGTCGAGGCTGAGGCTGGGGTCGGTGCGAGGGGTCGAAGGATGAGACTCCAGTGAAGGAAAAGTGACGACGATCCTTCGGCAAGCAGCAGGACAGGACCGAGGACTAGAGGGCGCAAAGAGTGACTGCAGTAAGAATGGGCGATAGTACGTAGTGGGCGGTGAGAGCACAGTGAAGGCAGCTGCGTCAAGATGCACAAGGGTCTACGAGGGCTCAGAGTGCTCTACTACGCTTTGGGCTCATGTTTTGGCTGAATCTACACGCGCCCGCCCTGTCTTTCCGGTCTGACACCAACGCCCGCTCGTGCTGCATTGTACCCAACATGACTACTCCCAGCAAGTACCAATGACACTTTCTTGTGCCTCCCTGTTCAACTTTTGATATACATCTGATTGCTAGAGGAGCGGTTGAATATGAAGAGAAAAAGCACTGAGGCGTTTTTTCCTGGTGGAAAGGGTCCTCTTCTTATTTTCATCGTGTGTAACGGCAAGACGAACAAACACGACTCGCAACCTACCTAGGCATGCTACCATTCCAGAGCAAAATGTAAATCAGACTATACTGGTAAGAAGGAAAGACCATGACAGATAGAGTGATAATATTTGGATGTAGCGATCTTTCTTTAACAAGTTCATTCGCTCGCAGCCCTTGGAACTATGGTGGATATAGATGATCTTTTGCCTAAAGCGATACAGAGTACTTTTGACCATGGTCTATGCACAGACCACAAAAACTTCCCCAACGTCGAGACCTCCGAGATATCGCAAGTTGCAGGCAGGCGCAAATCACTTTCTGGGTCGCATAATACACATTTCACAACCATGGCGCGCAAAGCAATTCAAACAGACCAAATCGTCAAACTCATTGTCGGCGCTGGACAGGCCTCGCCCTCGCCGCCAGTCGGTCCCGCACTGGGTTCCAAAGGTGTAAAGTCGATGGATTTCTGCAAGGTATGTGTGACGCTGCCCATTCTTCCCTCGCCCGTACAGAGAGGGGAAGATCGAATTCTCAAGGGACAAATGAAAAGGAAACTTACAGCAAATCACAGGAGTTCAATGCTCGCACTGCACACTACAACCCCGGCACACCCATCCCAGCACGCGTGACCGTCCGCCCAGACCGCAGCTTCACCTTCGAACTCCGCACACCACCTACCGCATCCCTATTGCTAGCCGCCGCCGGAGTTGAGCCAAAGAAAAATAAACTACGTGGTGCCGGCAACGTCGCCGGGCCAAACTCCAGAGCCGGACTTGCAGGTTTGGGCAAAGCATCAGGAGGACAATTGACGGCAGGCAATGGAGGTTTGGGTGTTGTAGGGACTGTCAGCTTGAAGCATGTGTATGAGATCGCCAAGATCAAGCACGGAGAAGAGAGATTGAGTGGTTTGACGTTGGAGGGTGTGGCGAGGAGTGTGGTTGCCCAGGCTGGCAGTATGGGTGTTATTGTTGTGCCTTGAGTTTCTTTTGCATTTTAAGGGCAAAAAACGCAGGACGACGCGACTGGACTATGAAGAGGCAGATGAGGGAGGGGGAAGCAAAAGAGAGAGGGAGAAGTATTGGTAAGAGAGGCTTCTGGCGGTCGTTGAGCAGAAAATGCACTGCAAAAGCCCTTCTTCGAACACGCGAGGGCAACGAGACCAACGCCTCCCCTGATTTTCTCAAACGCATTGGGTTGGCGTTATACGGTTATGCTTCTCACGCTACTTACATGTTGATTCGGTGATGGAACGCTGTATCTTCAGAAGAGCACTTGTACATCACTTGTAAATTATTCAAATTTAACCACGCAGGTTTCCAATGTGCTATCTGGGCGAGTGGATTTTGCTTTTCGATACGATTACTGCTGCATGACCTGCAATGACTCTGATACCTTGAATGGCGCCTCCGTCTTTGATCTGATCTCTTCGACCGTGACTCCTTCAGCATGTTCGATCAATGTCAATCCAGTTGTAAAGTCAACATCGAACACAGCCAACTCGGTGATGATTCTCGAGACGCAGGCCTTGCCGGTCAACGGAAATTCGCACATCTTCATGATCTTGGGACCACCCTTCTTGTCGGTGTGCTCCATTGTCACAACGACTCTCGTCTTCTCAGGGTTGGAAACCAAATCCATGGCACCGCCCATGCCCTTGATTTTTCCTGGCATAGCAAAGTTGGCCAGATCTCCTCTGGCTGATACTTGCATAGCTCCAAGCATAGTCATGTGGATTCTGCCGGCGCGGATCATGGCGAACGACTCGTCAGAGCCAAAGACTGCGGCACCAGGACGCAATGTAACAGTCTCTTTACCAGCATTGATGAGATCGGGGTCTTCCTGACCCTTCTGAGGGTATGCCCCCAGACCCAGGATGCCGTTCTCGGATTGAAGCTGGACTTCGATACTGTCGTCGACGAAAGCTGGTGCCATCATTGGCATACCAATACCCAAGTTGGCATACATTCCGTTCTTGAACTCCTTAGCTGCGCGTCGGACGATGCGTTCGCGCTTACTTGCAGCGTCACCACTTCCTAAGGCATTGAGGGCTTCGGCTGGATCTTTTGCGTTGACCACCTTCTCAATGTTCTTAGGTTCTGTGCTCTGAATGACACGGTCGACATAGATGCCAGGTACGTGTACTGCCGCTGGATCGATCTCGCCAACCTCAACAATGTGCTCGGCCTCGACAATGGTGACCTTTGCGTTGCGAGCCATGGCACCGTTGAAGTTCTGTGCTGCAAATCTGAACATGAGATTGCCAAGCTTGTCTGCCTTCCATGCCTTGATGAAGGCGTAGTCGCCCTTGATTGCTTCTTCCATGACATAACTCTTGCCGTCGAACACCTTGACATCTCTGGGTGTTGAGTATCGAGCGACGGTTCCGTCGCTGTTGTGTATCGTAGGGAGCTCTCCGGTCTGAACAACAGTTCCGAAGGCTGCTGGTGTGAAGAAGGCAGGAATACCAGCACCTCCTGCTCTGCACCTCTCGGCAAGTGTCCCTTGTGGTGTGAGTTCGAGCTCAATCTCACCAGTGAGGTACATCTTCTCAAAGACTTTGTTCTCCCCAACATAACTGGCAATCATCTTCTTGACCTGCTTGGACTCAAGAAGTAGACCAAGGCCAGATCCAACGATACCGGCATTGTTTGACACGGCTGTCAATCCCTTGATCGAAGGCTTGTTCTTGACGGCATTGATCAGAGTATCGGGCACGCCGCAAAGACCAAAGCCACCGCAGAGGAGTGTGCTGTCACCCTTGACATCACTGATGGCTTCTTCAGCTGATGAGTAAACCTTGTTGATCTCTGATCTCTTGGCCGAGGACGCGAAAGTGCGGAGGAGGTTGTGAGGCTGAGCAGGGGTCAGATTTATGAGTGGTCACAGCAGTGAGTGCTTGAATACCTTGGAGCCATTTCTAGCCAAATGTCCAACTGTTCGCAGACTGAGAGTAATTGAAGGCATGACGGTAGGTGTTGGGGTCAGATCAAGACGAGAGTATGCAGGGACTACTGAAGGAGACGAAGAGGGGGTATAGAGGAAGGAATGGAATTATTTCCCTACCTGTCCACAGTACCTCACCAAACAATGGCATGTGATGTGGAGGAACCGATGCCGTTGGTCAAGACGCCAGACCGGCAACCAAGCACGGAGGGTTTCCGCCCATCTCACCCGACAGCCGGAGGAGAAGCTCTTGTGGCAGTCTGTCCATGGCGATCTTACTCGTGACAGAATGAAGTAGACCAATGTATGCCCTACATTCGTGAAGTGTGAAGCGATGCTGTATACAGTGGCGTGCCTCAAGCAAGAAAGGCCTGAAGTAACAGAGATAGGAGTCCTCACGTGCTCTTGTTTCAAGGCATTGCCGTGAAGAAAAGATCAAGCAATGCGAAGCGCTGCAACCATCCTCTGTTATAGCTCGTGTTCGTCACCGAGGGAGGTGATCAATTCGTAAAAATACGAAGCCGATGAAAGTGGTCTGTTGGAAGCGAGAGCGTGTTGAATGTTGATTGCAAAGGAGGGTCGGTGGTCCAAGCTCAAAACCATCGTCACACTCAGTAGCTTCACAAGCGGCGACTGCGTCTATCACCATCAAGAAACATCCCTTCATTCACGGCCATCTCCTCCACATCGCCTCATCTCAATATACACGCCTCCGCTTGACACCGACACGCGCGCTCACATCAAAATGTCCGAAAGCGACGTCAAGAAGACAATCCAGCAGCTCCATTCGCTGTCCGAGAGCAACCTCAGCAACGCTTCCGCCCTGTTGTCACAAGCAAAGATCTCGCTACTCAAACTACACGCCCTTGTTCCCAGTCCTTCCACACCTCACCAACATCTCGCTCTCGCTCGCGAGGTCCTCGAAATTGGCGCCTTCGTGTCGATCCGCCAAAGAGATCCCGAGTCATTTACACGCTACTTCCAACAACTCCAGCCATTCTACTCATTACCTCACGAACGATGGGGCTCTCACGACAAGCACGGCAATCAGAGCAAAATCACTGGTCTCTACCTACTACTCTTGCTAAGCCAGGGAGACTACGCCGGCTTCCACACTGTCATTGAAGGTCTCGAGATGGCTTTCGGTGGCAGAAAGCGTTTGGATGATGATGCCTTCATTCAGTATCCCATGAGACTAGAGCAGGCTTTGATGGAGGGCAGCTACGACCGCGTTTGGGGTGAGACCAAGGGAGAGAGAGTGCCTAGCCCCGAGTTTGCCGTCTTCTCAGAGGTATCACTATAACATCTTTTGTGTCGTTGACTAGATTGCATGCTAACACACACTCAAGGTCTTGGTCAACACAATCCGCTCCGAAATCGCCTCTTGCAGCGAGCGCGCTTACCCCTCTCTCCCCATCTCAAACGCAAAGAACCTCCTTTTCCTCGACTCTGAAGGCGCTGTCATCCAGTTCGCACACTCGCGTGGCTGGGTTGCCAAGGAGGGTCGCATCTATTTCCCTGCTCAGCAAGAAGAGCTGGCACAGGGCGAAAAGGACATCCTTTCGACCAGCGACAAGGTCATTGAGAACACACTCGAATACGCCAGAAAGCTCGAGACCATCGTCTAAACCACGTGTGCTATCGACGCAGCTTGTAATATAGAGATAAGCATGGCTTGTAGCGGGTGTTCGGCTGGGGGCTTGCATCTGGCGGTTACGGTTTTTATGATCCAACCAAGGCTCTCAAGTTAGTTCAAAACGAAGCCTTTGATTTCATCCTCTGAGACTATGAACTCTCTTCTGCAACTATCTCGCGTAAATTGCCAATGTTCTTGCGTCTTCCATCTTAATGCTTCATGCTGCTGCATACCAGAGCGGAAAATGCCGCCTCATGGCTTTGTATAAATCGTCGTAGTCTCCTTGATAACATGCCTCCCCAATTCTCATTCACAACTCTTCGAGCTTACGTTCACTACATCCTGTTGAGTTCTCACAGAAAGTAGAGCACCAGAAGCCCTACAGCCGACGCATGTGACTTGACAAGTCGGAAATGGTTCATGGAATTGAAAGGTATATGTAATTAGGTGATGGTCGAGATGGAGCAAAAACTCCAGGAGTCAGGATGATTCAGGCTCGTCAAGCTGTCTATACTTGCTCCAAGATGATGGCCTCATAGCTGTGCTTAATGCCATCGATGAAGTATGCGATGCCATCAGTATAGCCTCTGATGCCATCGATCAAGAGGGACTAATCCTGCCCGTGTATGAAAAGATGTTAACGCGTGTAGCTATGGAAATACACAATGCTATGAGGAAACAGGAAGACGTCCACTGAGAAGCGACAACCTAACGGCTCTCGATGGACATATCTCTCTTCTAGGAACACCTGTACCTTTTTATAGTGTACATTTTGCTTGTCGCCGCAGGCGGAGTACGATTGAAGTTACTTTAGAACACGGGGAGGCTTGGAGGCGTCTCAACAAGCGAACACTGCGTAAGTGGTATATAATTGTCACCACCTTCATTGCATAGAGAGATATAATACGACTGTTCGTCGACCCAGAGGTTTCACTTTCAAGTAGAGCCTCCATTAATAACTTAACGTGATTTTCGCGTTCAATGTTTAGCTGGTTGCAACGGGTCGTTGTGAGGAACGGTTGGAGGAGCTGATGATGAGCCATGTCTGGCTTGGCATTCTCCACGTCAACGAGCGTGGTGTGCTTGGTGAGAGACCTTCGCGCGCGCGCATCACATCTCACGACTCTTCCTGCATCGGGAACACAACGACTCCACATCAACAAACGTCACCAGCATCTGCTCAACTTGCTTGTGGGTACTTACGAACTCAGGAACTTACGGAGGCTTGCATTACGAACGCTTGCCGCAGCCGCGCGATCTTATCAAGGTGAGTGCAAAAGCACCCAAGTGGTGATATGGTTGGGCGACGGACTTGAGACTCGTGGGCTATGGGAGTCTCGGCCAAGGCTTGTTCGTGTGGGCCATTGAGGAGACCCTTGGTGTGTGGTGTACCGCGTGTGTGTGTCGAGGGAGGGGGCACAACGAGCCGGCATCAATCGGGCGATCTTGAGTGGTGGTGGCAGTAGACGATACTCGGGTTACCGTAGCCTTTACTCTACTTGGCCGGTTTAGCCATCATCAAGACTTGCTGTCCACTCGCGTTCATTGGTGCATCTTCTAACGCAGACTTGCGCTTTAGGCAAACCCCTGTCATTCCTTCCGTTGTTGTAGCTGTGCTCTGCACTTCTTCGGCGCTTGACAGCTCAACCTCTACCCTTCCGTTGCCGTACAATGGGTGGTATGTTCCATAACCCTCCCCATCTCTCCTTCCCTTCGTCCCCCAAAGGCTTATCGCACAGCAAACAGACTCCGATTCCTACCGTCCCCGCGAGAGTGTAAGTAAACAGCTCCCCATGTTGTTGTTTATGTGTTGCGATCGTTGGCATTGGTCGTGGCAGTAGCAGTGGGTGGGCACCTGCGATGTATCGCTCAGAGGGAAGTGTGTATGGCATGGAAGCTGCGATGGACCTCTACTCGCCGATGCGTCGGATTTGGGTAATTGCGCAGTCGCGACCGACTTGTCGCAGCGCGTGCTGGGAAGGCGCGCTGGACCAAGGCATAAGGCACCTGCTGTGGACTTTGGACTGCTGCATCGCAGTTGCGCCTGGCATCGCGCTCTCCTTCGCTTGATCGCCTTTTCGATTCTCCTTCGAGCTCATCGCTTGTCGACCATCACTCGAGATTCACAGCTCACTCGTCCGCTCACCTGCTCTTTCACCCCTCAGAGGATGAGAATCTCCATCAGAAAGCTCCCAAGTCGAGTGACCAAAGTCGGTTCCGCTGCTGAGCTTCCTCAATCATCTCACACCCACCTACTCTACACCAATGCTATCGCTATCAACACCTCTTCGTCGAGCCATTCGTCAGTTACCGCTGAGGCTACGTACTGATCCGAACCAGCGTGACAGATCTCGCTCGCGCCGCCGCTCTCGCAGCCCTCGTCGCAGCCGTCGCTCTTACGATTCCAGATCCCGCTCACGCTCGCGTGATAACTACAGAAGAGACGAACGTAGATCCCGCTCGCCCGTTAACGGATCCGCCGCCGCTCCCAACTACGCAGCCAACAACAACGCTTATCCTTCCGAACGTGAAGGAGGTGCCTCAGCAGCAGCTCCTGCCAGAAACTTCGAAGAGCGTGTCGTCGCCAAAGAACAAATGATGCAGAACGTGCGCGAACACTCTCAACAGGACCGTCGTGTCTACGTCGGCAACCTCTCCTACGATGTCAAGTGGCACCATCTGAAGGACTTTATGCGTCAAGGTGAGAACGACCGGAAAACAGCTTGGTTGAATTGGTACTGACCGCTCGCAGCTGGTGAGGTGATCTTCGCCGATGTCTTGCTTCTCCCAAATGGAATGTCGAAGGTGGGCTCATGATTTTTTGGCTGGTTTCCCTGGCTATGGCTTTTTTGAGGACAATGGATTGACGGAAGGACTTTGTTCCGGGTGTTTGTAGGGATGCGGGTAAGCTTCGTCTAATGCTCTCTGTTTGTCGACAATCGCTGATCTGGTACAGAATTGTGGAATATGCAACCAGAGATCAAGCTCAGAACGCGGTCAACACCCTTTCAAATCAGAACCTTATGGGCAGACTGGTCTACGTTCGCGAGGTGTGTCACCATAATCTGGTTGAAAGACTGACTGTCAAAGCTCATTTCTCATCTCGCAGGACCGTGAAGCAGAGCCCCGTTTCAGCAGCGGTGGTCAAGGTGGCGGTATGCGTGGTGGCTTCCAAGGAGGCATGCGCGGCGGCTTTGGCGGCGGCTACGATGCTATGGGTGGTGGCCCTGGCATGATGGGTGGAAGCCGCCAGATCTACGTCTCCAACGTTTGTATAGCCTTTCTGATAGCGACGTGACGATACTGACTGTGTTTTCAGCTTCCCTACACTGTTGGCTGGCAAGATCTCAAGGATCTCTTCCGTCAAGCTGGTGAGCTCGGAGCTGTGCCCTCAGCCTATGTACGATGTACTGACCTTTGTTGTAGCTCACACCGGCACTGTCGTCCGTGCTGACGTCCATGTCACTCCCGATGGCCGCATGAAGGGCTCAGGTATCGTCGCTTTCGACAACCCGGATGACGCTCAGGTGGCCATCCAGCAGTTCAACGGATACGACTGGAACGGTCGCATCCTTGAAGTCAGAGAAGATCGTTTCGCTGGCCCGCCCGGCTTCGGTGGCGGCCGTGGTGGCTTCATGGGCGGACGCGGAGGTTTCGGTGGACAGTTTGGTGGTCGCGGAGGTTTCATGGGTCGTGGCGGCTTCGGCGGACAATTTGGCGGCGGTCGTGGTGGATTTGGCGGCGGTTTCGGTGGTGCGCCTCCTGGCGGTTTCCACGGTGGTCCTCCTGCTGCTCCCGCTCCTCCTAACCCCTTCACCGACTTTGCAACCTCCGGTGGCGAGCCCGGGCCTGTCATCTACGTCCGTAACGTAAGTTGTTCCCAAACGCCCAGCCTGAGAATGGGTTATTGACAAATCGCAGCTGCCCTGGTCTACCAGCAATGAGGATCTGGTTGAACTGTTCACCACCATCGGCAAGGTCGAACGTGCTGAGATCCAGTATGAGCCTAATGGTCGCTCGCGCGGCACCGGTGTCGTCGAATTTGGCAGCGCAGAAGATGCCGGCACTGCTATCAGTAAGTTGCGCCTGATTACTCACAAGTGCGATATATTCTAACAACTTTTCCAGCCAAGTTCTCTGGATACCAATACGGTGGTCGCCCTCTTGGTCTGACCTACGTCAGATACTCCAACCAGCAGCCTGCAATGGACCCCATGCAAGGCCAAGAACAAACCGGCGGCATGCCCATGGGTCTTACTCAGGACCAAATCATGTAAAGCCGTCTCTTGCCTATCACAGGATGATAACGAAAACATCTTCTTGGACCGCGACTTTACAAGCATCTCTCTTGCTGATGCTTCCTAACGACCAAACTTGCAGTGCTCTATATGCACCCGCAGGAGCATCTGATGAGTGATGGCATCATGCGTTTCACATAATTTTGATGCACTGCTCAATCTCAGAATGATCACTAACTTTCCTTTTCATTACTCAAGACAGATAGTTGGAAGTGTATCCTTCTCTTCTCTTTCTCAATGAAAAGCCTTGTTTCTCTATATCCTCCATAACAGTCAAGTCTTGATCTATCGTAGTCTAATCGTGTTTATTTGAGTTCGGCCCAGCCTTTGAGGGTAGTAAGATGTGCATCATCCATTCGTACACTGCCCACTGTACAGCGTTGACAAAGAAAGCTCTGAAACTGCAAACACCCAGCCCGCGAAAGAAGACAGATAGACCCTCTTCTCGATAAGCTTGTCTTGCAACCTGTATAGTGCCCAACCGTCCCGAGTCTCTAGGCGGAAGCAATTCAGACTGCTCACCAGAGACCATGCCAGCCGGAGGTCTCGACATGCCTTGTGTCTGCACTCTCGTCTTGATGACATCTGGTTGCTAATTATCAGCATCTGTCGTGTCGACCTCCAAAACTTTAAGGAAGATGGGGGTCCATTATACCTAATGGAAACACAGAGGCCCAAGTTACCACGCCAGCGATGCCACCACAAAGCAAGATAGTCATCCATTCTGGCTTTTCCGCATCAGGGTTTTCCGAGATCAAGACTCTCTTACTCAGCTCATATGACCAAAAACTACACATAATCTTTAGTACATTTATCTTCGCGCATGGCCTACTCTTTAGTGAGAAAAGCAGAAAGAGAGAAGAGACCTACTAAAACCCATAGCCCACACTATCCCTCACACTGGTGACTCCACCACCCCAATACAAACCTCTCAAGCCTCTCTCCTTCCACAGCTCCTTCGCGATGTGCCAAGAACTGTGTTCTGTGCCACTGACCTGCGCTCTGCACTTTATCAACTCTGTAGGTGCAGAGACGAGGAAAGTGGCTAAGCCTCCCAAAGCACCAGCAAGCCAGGTTTTGGATAGAGAGGAAGGGTGAGCAGGGTCTTGATGTAAGGTTTCCATGCAACGATTGTAAGTTATAAACATCAGGGCGTTCAAGGCGCCATAGCCGAGGATTGGAGCAGCTGTGCCTTTGAGCAAGGTAGAGAGGTTTTTGGCTGCATTGGTTGTTTGTAAAGCTGTTGGTGCTGTTGAGGGGGATGGTAGAATTGGCGGTGTTGTTGGTGTTGTGCTTGGCGCGAGTAACGGTGGTCCTCTGTCTCCTCGTTGCAGGTTTACCTTGACAACATCGAGGGGATTGCCGATTATTATGCCGGCGGCTCCTGACACGTAGCCGGCCCAGAAGTCGGCGGACATCTGGTTCTGGTGAATGGTGGTAGAAGTGGTATGAAGACGTGGGAGTGTAAAACAGACATGTCTGGGGTGGATTCGAGACCCGAGGCTTCAAGCGGATTCGTACGAGATAACCGGAGAGTTAAGCTCTGCATAGATATGTTGTAGATTTGGGTAGGATTGATACATGATTCGTGTAGTAGGAAGCTATGGACGTGGTTGTTGCTCTTTGCAAGTTCGTAATTTGTGGTACTCGAGGAGATTGTCTCGCATTGCAGGATGAATGGATGGAAGTCATAACAAATTCGATACTATTAATCATCTGAGTCCTGAGACTTCATTTTCCATCGCAGCGATTTATCGTCGGATGGACGAGCAGTTGAGACTGTTATTGTACTTGTAATAAGTGATCTGAACAAAGATGAAAGCAAGTGCTTGTTATCAGGGTTGCGGTGGCGGTGCCAGAAGGTGTTTGGCGGTCATTGGGTGTTGATGTGGGGCAATGGATGACTACATTGGCAAGCGGTCAATTGACATTTGCCTTCTTCGCCTTCTAGAACACGACAGGATACATATTATTATGTGCAGCTCTCTCGCTCGCACAAACAACACCACTACCCTCCTCGAGCCTTGCTCACCCTTCGTCTATCACTCTCGCATCCGCCATATCTAGCCCACGCTCATTGCCACTCAACCACCCCCACTACAGCCCATACACACGTCGCTACCTCCTGTCCATACGCCGCTCATGGCTGCTGTACAGTCTACCAAGCCATGGGATCTCTCTAATGTCTTCGAGCTGATCAACACACTTTCGCCCTCCAATGCTCCGCCCAATGCTCAAGCCAAGGATGTGCCGCGACGGCCCTC
Organism: Aureobasidium sp. EXF-3400; assembly: GCA_024195585.1. NCBI lineage: Eukaryota > Fungi > Ascomycota > Dothideomycetes > Dothideales > Saccotheciaceae > Aureobasidium > Aureobasidium sp. EXF-3400. Next base: position 39,453 of record SWBL01000199.1, on the reverse strand, counting down.
GATCACCAAGCATGACAGTCTGAATGGCTTTTCCTCACTGCCACTTGCCTCACCGTTACAGAACTTCCACGCCGTGGACGAGGGTGTGTCATTGGGAGATTTTGGCAAGATCTGGCAATATCTAGGCACTCCCGTCAATTCACCCGCACCGAAGCCTGCCAATGCCTCGCCAACCCTTCAACAGCGCATGCCCGAGAAGGCCGATTATGCCAGTGACGGCGCCGCATATGGAACCCCGAGCAAGCGTATCGCCAAGGGCGGCATCAAGTGGAGAGATGAAGTCAATCTTGGCGATCTTACCGATTACGCGCCATTGGAAGACGAAGACGAAAAGAAGTTGACCAAGAAGCAACGACAAAAGAAGAACAAAAAAGAGCGGGAACAAAGACTAGCTGCCGGTGCTGCAAAGTATACCAGCGACGCCGACGAGCCTGAGCTTGACATCCCTTCTTTCTACGACACGCCAGCTCGAAAGGCTAGCGCCCACATTGTTTCCGCTGAACTCGTTGGCAAGGCCCACCGCCCTTCGAGTCCTGAGAAGACACCAATCCCGAAACCTGTGTTCAAAGACACTACCAGTTCAACAAAGACTACTCAACAGGAGAAGAAATCATCTGCACCAGCTCAACCAGAGCCACTGCACTTTGACTCGCTACCCAAAACGCCAGAGTCCAAGCATCAGAAGGAATTCAAGAAGCGATGGCCAGTTTCGACTCCATTCGCTACTAAGACTTCCTCTCTGCTTCCTGCATCTGTACAACCCACACGTACAACCTCAACTCCTTACAAATCCACCGACGCCAACGCAAACCCTTTCCACAAGGTTCAGCAAGTCAGCGAAACTCCCATCAAGAACAACCGTTCGGCAATTCAGCCCAAAACTGTTCGTTCTGGCGAGGACCGCAACTGGGCCCTACTTCTGAAGATCATTGGTGACTTCTATGAGGACAGGGCCAGTCTCGTTAGTCCCGCAAACTCAATTACACACTCAAATGACCCCAAGGGCATTCATGTCTTCGTTGACGCCTCGAACATTTTTATCGGTTTCCACGACCAGCTCAAGCGTGCAAGAAACATTCCGCCGAACGTTCATGTCCCTAAGGTGGACCTTTCCTTCGATGCATTGGCTCTGCTCATGGAGCGTCGCAGACCTGTCGCCAAACGATGCCTGGTTGGTTCGAAGCCCCACATGGCCGCATTCGATGTGGCTCATCGTGTCGGCTACGAATGCAACATCCTGGATAAGGTGCTCAAAGCGCGAGAGCTCACCGAACGCCAGAAATATTTCCAGGAACAGGAGAAGAAGTGGCGCAGACGCAGCGGTAGCTACAAGAGCGGTACCAGCACTGGAGGAGATAGCGCCGGCAGTGGCTCAGAAACGAGCAACACTGGTCCTGTCTACGCTCCCGAGAGGTACATCGAGCAAGGAGTCGACGAGATCATCCACCTGAAAATGATGGAATCTATTGTTGACACCGAGACTCCCTCTACCATGGTGCTGGCCACCGGCGATGCTGCCCAGGCTGAGTATTCCGAAGGCTTCCTCAAGATGGCCGAACGTGCCTTGAAGAAGGGATGGAAGGTCGAGCTTGTTAGCTGGAGCAAGAACATTAGTTTGGCTTACAAGAAAGCAGCCTGGCAGAAGAAGTGGGATGGCCGATTCAGAATCATTGAACTGGACACCTATGCTGAGGAACTGCTCGACATGTGAGACGATGGATGCGGGACGGAGTTGGGGCGCAAGACACGCAGGGGTGTGATCATTGTTTTATGCATCCCTTTGCCCTAGTACATTATGTTGACGACACTGCATGGGAAGTATGGCACTCTTTTTATTATTGCGCATAGCACCGGCAGATGGGACGATATGAGGACCGGAGTTTATATGCTTCTCTTTGTTACTTTGCTAGATACTATGAAATCGTACGAACGATTAATCATTGTGCTCAACTAAGCATTTGTCTACCAACGTCCCTCGTTCTTCCACCAGCCTCAACTTCCGAACCATAGTTTGAGGCATAATACAACCTGGTCAACAACCGTTATATCTGCATGCGACAACAAGGGCGTGGGCTGGTGGGGTCAAGATCAATCCCCCGGACCAAACTGTGCCGCGTCTCCTCACTTTGCACTTACGTGCGGAAGCACTTCGCAGCAAAAGCAGAAGGGTGTTCGTTCTGAACCCGAAAGGCTATCTCGCTGATCATCAAGCAATCGTGGTTAGCAAGTCGCTTCCCCACGAGTATGGGGACTGGCGGCAAGTTCGGGGTGCCCGAGAGCGACATCTATATTACTCGGTTCGGACAGAGGTGTTCTAAACGTTCGTAGGATTCTGGACGAGTCAGAAGAGAAGAGCTACATATTATGGGCGTGCGTGTTCAAGAGTCGTTCGGCCGAGAGAGCAGTTACTGTGATGTGTTGACGATTGCTACGCCCGAGTCGCTTGATTAATGGGGATCTCAGGGCTATTCTAGCAGGACTATAACATGGTAGGTCCATCTCTATACTCCGCCATCGTCACTTCTTTTTCCATCGCCTTCTCCAGGGCTACTTCCTTGTTCCTATCACTTTCATCTTCCTTGTTCCTATCACTTTCATCTCTATCCGATCAAGGCGAGGCATTACGACGACTGGACATTTCTTCTTGTTAGACTTTCCTGACTATCCACGATTATACTTTGGCGTTTCCTGCTGTCCGGTACTGCCCAACGCATAGATATGGCCGATCGACAATGGTAGCACAACAGCACACTTTCGAGACACAGTCTTCGCACTCAACATTCCGGGATACAGTCATGGGCTCAAAACCAGAATTGCTGCAGCTGGAGCAGGGCGAGAAAGACGGCAAGTTTGATGAGGAGAAGGGAGCAGTCGCTACGGCCGAAAGACCCACACTTGGAGATGATGGTCAACGAGATGCAGTTGCTACACAGCCGCCGGCATTTGACCCTAGAAACAATCCTGATGGTGGGCGTGATGCATGGTTAGTTGTGTTGGGTGCTTTTTGCTGCATGTTTTGCAGTTTCGGATGGATCAATTGTGAGTTACTGCTTCTCTTTCTTGAGAATTATATATCTTGCATTCACCCTTTTCCTGGCTATCAACAGCCATACTGGTCTGCATCTTCTGTCGAACGTCTTGCTGACCGTCCTCAGGCATCGGAGTCTTCCAAGAATACTATGAAACACATCAATTACGAGGAGACAGCCCAAGCACAGTGTCATGGATCCCATCCATGGAAACCTTCTTGATGTTCTTCCTTGGGCCTTTCATCGGTTACTTCTTCGACAGCTATGGTCCTAGATACATTTTGCTGATTGGAACTTGCCTTCACGTCTTTGGTGTTATGATGGCCAGTCTTGCCAAAGACTACTATCAGATCATGCTTTCCCAGGGTATCTGCAGTGCTGTTGGAGCAAGCATGTGCTTCTATCCAGGTGTGTATCTTTCGTCTCAAACTCAGAAAACGTTACTGACCAACTCGATAGCAATGAGTGTGATGCCCACTTGGTTCTTCAAGAAGCGTGCTGCAGCCTTCGGTATCATGGCTGCTGGATCTTCTACAGGCGGCGTGATCTTCCCAATCATGGTCAACAAACTAATTCCCAGGATTGGATTTGGTTGGACGATGCGCGTCTGCGGGTTCCTCATTCTCGCACTTATGCTTGTCGCCAACGCAACTGTCAAGTCACGCCTCCCTCCTCGACCAAAACTGTTCCACATCATGCAATTTATCCGCCCCCTCAAGGAAACACCATACTTGCTGACCGTGCTGGGAAGCTTCTTTTTCTTCTTTGCGATGTTTCTCCCGATTAACTATCTGATCCTTCAAGCAGAGACTCTGGGCATGTCGTCGAGACTTGCCGAGTATCTGGTTCCCATCTTGAATGGCGCGTCTTTCTTCGGTCGTGTGTTGCCTGGCGTTGCGGCAGACAAGATCGGTCGATACAATGTCATGACCATCATGATGGCATTTGCAGGTATCTTGATACTCGCTCTATGGCTACCAGCAGCGTCTAACGCTCCCATCATCACCTTCGCCGCTCTTTATGGCTTCGGCAGCGGCTCCTTTGTCTCTCTTGCTCCCTCTTTGGTTGCCCAGATTTCAGACGTGAGAGAGATTGGAGTCAGAAATGGTACAGTGTTTGCGATTATCTCGTTTGCAGCATTGTGCAGTAACCCTATTGGTGGAGCTCTGATTACTCATTGGGATGGCAAGTACACGGGTCTTCAGATCTTCGGCGGCATCATGGCTCTGAGTGGTGCTTGCACGATTCTGGCCGCAAGGATTGTTCTGGCAGGGACCAAGATTGCTGCTAAGGTGTAACTGCCTAACCTGTTTGTTTTATCTTTCTACGCAGTGAGCCTTGATGAATACTATCCCTTTCAATACTCGACAGCTCACAGACGTGTGTGCCCATGTGTAGGGTTTAATATGGGATTACTTGACATGACGCGTATGCTGGTACTACCTGGTTCCTAACCGCTTCCTTCTGTCATATTCTACGCATAGCCTAACGGCTGGAAGACGAGATGATGTGAACTCCAACTACTGCCGTTTCTCCGAACCGTACCTACTGCAACCCATAGCTGTTATGACCCTCTGCCGCAACGCATCTTATGGAGTCGAAATGCTTGGTAAAATATTGCCCGTGCTTTTTACTAAAGTATGTAACGCATGCAGCTATAACAATGCATAGAACTATAGGGATTAGAGGACAGTGCCCATTGAGAGGCGGCAATTTATCGGCTCTCTGTGGCCACGCCTGCATTCCCGAACACATTCGTGCCTTTTTATGAGTGTATACTTTGCTCTTTACTGTAGTGGGAGTACGAAGAAAGTTACACACTTTTGCACACGGGGAGGGTGCGTATGCTTAGGGCGGATCGAAGGGACTTCGCAGTTAATGCTGTTTTGGGAAAGTGGTCTTGTTTTGGCTGAGAGTTGGTCTTGGAATAGAGATGCAGTGTCGAATGGCATGCTGAGATGAAGGGTAGATGTTGAGAACACTGATTATCACGTTCTTGATGGATTGGTGAGATATGTAGTCCAGCCTGCTCAGTAAGAGATTTGCATGAAATAATGTGTTGTCTATCTTTTGTTGGTGTAAGCAAGGCATCTTTCTATGCCAGAGGTGTTTTCTAGCAAACGTCAATGCGAATCTCTGTATTTGTGGATGCATACGAGCGGAAAGCAAACATCGTGAATGTAGCGATATGACCACTTAGAATCCCTTGCCTAGTCTGATGGTCTCTCCAGTGCCGTACCTAGTAAAGAACGGGATTAGCAAAACAAGATGACAAATGGATCGGAGACGAAAAGTAATACCAGAGTGCGCCCTTGCGGTTGTCAAGACCCTTTCCTTCGCCAACAATCCATTCGCCGCCAGCCTTGATACCCTTGCCTTCCACAGGCCAGAACTCGGCCTTGAGCCATTCATTAACCTCATCAACAGTCTTCACGAGCTCTTGCATACGAGCATGATCGACCTTACCCTCTGCAGTTTCCGTATCAGAGGTCTTGATGAAACGACCCACAGTCAAGTGAGCAGACGGCACAACATATCTACTCGCAACCTTGACGCTAGTGGCGGAACTCAGGGCGTAGAGGTCGCGACGCAAGTGGTGATATGTGTAGTCGTCGTCTTGGGGTTTGCGAGAGGGATCCGCGGTGCAGGGCTCACCGGCTGCAGGGAGGAAAGACAAGGCAAATGCTTGAGCGTCATAGGAGAGCGATGGTTTGACTACACGGGCTCGGTGGGCGTAGGTGTAATCTGTGATGGAGGGAATTCCTGGGCGGATTTGTTCGACTAGCTCATCGATCTCTGGGGCGGTCAAAGAATGAGTGATTTCTAGAGCTGTCATATGCAGGTTGTCTTGTGGCATTGTCCACAGATCTGTAAATTCGCAGGCTCGTTGTTAGCTAGTTGTGCTTGTGGTCTAGAGAAAGCAAATGCTTACTGGGGAGGACTGCCTTGAGTCTTTTCTGCACTTCTGCAATGACAGCCTTGATATGTGGCGGAGGACGAGCCCAAAACACAAGGCAATTTCTTGGGTCTTTAAAGCCGGGTTCGATGGTCTGATCTTCCAGCTTCGCGAGGATGGTATCGACAGTGACACCTGCAAAGTCTGAAGAGGTGAGCTTCTCCTTCTGTTGCGCGCCTCGGTTGCCACGATGAGTCTCATAGCGAGCTTGAATTTCGACCTACATGTCGTCAGGCCTGAGATATCACGAGAAAGACAGTCCACCTACAGCATTGTCGTGGCAAGCTTCTATGAGGCCGTCATATGGGTTATCTGACATAGTAGGTGTTGGACCAGAAAGGTCTTCAAAAGTGTACGTAGCAACCATCTCTAGCTATAGCTATGAAGCGTGTCAGATCCAGAATTCACCAACGTCAATATTATTGCACTTTGAATGGTTGGTGGAACGTCTGCTCAACTTCATCTGGCAATGGTTGCTTGCGGGGAGTTTTTGCAGATCATTCTTCATGAGTGGGAAGCAGCCAACAAGACGACTACTCGAAACATACCTCTTGTCGCTAAGGTTGGTGTAGTCAAGTGTTGACTTGTTGTGTGTAGCACGAGTATATATGTCTATGAAGGTTGAGCGGCTGGCAAGTAAGTCGGAGATTGGTGAGCCCCGTATCGCTCGTATTCAGGCGCCATACTTCTCGGCGTCAGACTGCTTGCCGAACTGACTTTGTGAGTGCGATGAATTTCAGAAGTAGCTATGAGGACAGAGGGTTCTATGACGGATTCTTGCGCCAAAGCGAGTCTCACACGATAGAGCAGGTTTGATTACATCGTATAGATAGTACCTTGGTGACAGCTTATCGTAGAGTGATTGGCTGCACCAAAACTTGAGCACGCGAGCGCTCGGGCTGTTCTTTTGGCAATGCCTGTCCAGCACAATTTCTCAGCAGCGTGATGACAATATCTGAAAGTCCAAGTAACAAAGACTTGAAAGGTACTGCTTCAGCAAGATCAAGGCGAGGGACGAAAGTGCCTGGGTGTGGTTGCCCAGTGCTACCGTTTGCAGTCGAAACGGAGTTTGCGGAAGGATGGATGAAGCTAGTCATGCAAGGCACAATCGACCTCATGAACAGGCGCCCAGCCTCTCGTGGAATTGTGCTGTAACTCAGACTGCAAATGTGTGCTGTATATAATGGGATAAATCCAAGAGGCTGGAAGTATACGCATAGCCAATACCCGTTCAATATTGCAATTGCAAATATTGTATTGGCGGCCGCGGGAAACGGAAGCAATGGTTCGAAAGCGGGTGCCTGGAGTGACGCACGACGTCTCGCAATCACGAGGCACGAGGGAGTGCACTGACGAAGCCACCACCGTCTTGGTCCGACCAAGCTATCCATCGACTACCTCTCCATCCGTCCTCCACAACCCTCCATCTTTCTTCCCTCCACACATTTCTCAACCCCATACAGATACAACAAGATGAAGGGCAGTTCTCTCATGGCAGCCGGTGCGCTGTTTGGCTCGGCTTCGGCTGGTGTCCACAAGATGAAGCTCAAGAAGGTTCCTCTGTCGGAGCAGCTTGTGAGTGGCGTCATGTTCAACCTCCAATCCCCACTCGACTAACAGCTATCGCAGGAGGGTGCAAACATCGGCCAGCATGTCCAGGCTCTTGGCCAGAAGTACATGGGCGTTCGCCCCCAGAAGCACATCGATGAGATGTTCAAGGAGACCTCAGTGCACGCTGAGGCCGGCCACCCCGTCGCTGTTAGCAACTTCCTCAACGCTCAGTGTATGTCGAACTCCGTGCTACTGCACAACCTACCCTTGCTAATCATGTTGCAGACTTCTCTGAGATTGCTATCGGCAACCCTCCTCAAGAGTTCAAGGTCGTTCTCGATACCGGCAGCTCCAACCTTTGGGTTCCCTCATCTGAGTGCGGCTCCATCGCTTGCTACCTCCACAACAAGTACGACCACAGCGACTCTTCCACATACAAGAAGAACGGCTCCGACTTTGCCATTCGCTACGGCTCAGGTGCTGTTGAGGGTTACATCTCCCAGGACACTGTCCAGATCGGTGACATCAAGATCAAGAACCAGCTCTTCGGTGAAGCCACCCAGGAGCCCGGCCTTGCTTTCGCCTTCGGCCGCTTCGATGGTATCCTCGGTCTCGGATACGACACCATCAGTGTCAACAAGATTCCTCCTCCTTTCTACGAGATGATTGCCCAAGACCTGCTCGACGAGCCTGTCTTCGCCTTCTACCTTAGTGACACCAACGACAAGGAGGCTGAGTCTGAGGCCATCTTCGGTGGCGTCAACAAGGACCACTACACTGGCGAGCTCACCAAGCTCCCCTTGAGACGCAAGGCCTACTGGGAGGTCGACCTTGACGCCATCACTTTCGGCAAGGAGAGTGCTGAGTTCGACAACATGGGTGCCATCCTCGACACCGGCACTTCGCTCATTGCCCTTCCCAGCACTCTTGCTGAGCTGCTGAACAAGGAGATTGGTGCTAAGAAGGGCTACAATGGCCAGTACACCGTTGAGTGTGACAAGCGTGACTCTCTCCCTGACCTCAGCTTCACTCTGACCGGCTACAACTTCACCATCACTCCCTACGACTACATTCTTGAGGTCCAGGGCTCATGTATCTCGTCGTTCATGGGCTTCGATATCCCTGCCCCTGCTGGTCCTCTTGCCATCCTTGGTGATGCTTTCCTCCGCAAGTACTACTCGGTCTACGACCTCGGTAGCAACAGCGTTGGTCTTGCCAAGGCTAAGGCTTAAGTAATGATGTCGAAAGGAGATGTATTTGAGAGCGGTTAATCGCATCAGCGTTGCTTATTGATTGTAATCGAGTATCACTTTGCCGGCAGGCTGCCGCAACTATGTATGTGATGTCCCATCATAAACTTTGTATTAATTTCACATCAACCTCTGCCTCTATTCTCTTCCGATGTGTGGTCTCTGTTGACTGATGCCATGTCTAAGAACCCAAGAGTCAATTGATCAGATGACGTGATGGCACGTGCTTTGGATGTGTGGGGAAGGCTTCACGCCCAAAGGCGGTGAAGTCGCGGTACCTTCGTGGCCGAGTAATCTGTGGCCTATCAAGGTGCAGATCCGACATGTATGAACCTTTTGAGGCTCCAGTCCAGTCCCAGTATACCATATGTAGCAGCGAAACAGGCCAGCCAGTACAGTGATGTTTGAACAGACAAAGACAGCTCTTCTTCCTCATCCATCGATCCGTCACGAGCTTTAACCCCAGATTCAGCAGGAATAGGTTTGAGGGGCGCGTGCAGGAGTCTATCCTCGTGCCTCGACCACGTTGTTGCATCAGGAACTCAGGTCGGGTCGTCCTCGCCTGCTTCTGCCATAGACTCGACCTTTCGCTCATCATGTCCTCGCATCGCAATACATCGCAAGCTCATCGAAGAGTATCCATGGAGCTGCCTGAACGCTTCCGTTTCGACGACGATGCACATCAAGACCGAGGTTTAGACCAAGAGGTGGATAGAGCACAAATCATAGACATGGCCCTGATGCATCAAAGCGTCTTTGGCATCATCGCCGCCACGCAGTCAAAGGCCAACACGATGCGGTCCATGCTCCAAGAGGCCGACAGTGATAGCGACGATACAAACCCAACTCCGCCAACAAGATCCAACAAGTCCACCATAACTTCGACACTCCCGCTACGGCGCAGCCCGCTGCCCCGTCACAATAACCTCAAACGAGTTTCTGACAACAACCTGGTACAGTCATTACCCGGCTTGCGGCCTGTCTCCACGAGTTCCTTCTCCACCACGACTCCTTCTCGCTTCTCCAAGCCTATCGATGCGCCCGAGCCTACTCCTCTTGCGAGGACAGACCTAGAGTCTTCACAGTCCACCATCAGGAAGCCTGCCAGCAGGAAGCCGAGCCCTGTCCCAGACATGTCATCGAGTACAACACAAGTAGCCTTGCCGGACGCTCTGAAAGATATATTCAACTTCGATGAAGCCGAAAAAGTCATCGCCAAGTATCCCTGCTGGTATCTCCAGAGTGTCCTCCTGCAAGGCTTCATCTATATCACACAACGCCATATCTGCTTCTATGCCTATCTACAGAAGAAGACTGGTGTCACAGTAAAGTCTGGCTACCTTACCAAGCGTGGTCAACGCAACCCTCGTTACAAGAAGTACTGGTTCGTACTCAAAGGCGATGTCTTGTCGTACTACAAGGACCCTTCAACTCCATTTTCCCCAAGAGATGTCATAGATCTGCGCTATGGCGTCTCGGCAGACATCACCCCAGTACAAGGACAGGACAAGGAAAGCGCATCTTTCTCTGTTGTTACCGATGCCAAAACATACCACTTCAAAGCAGAGACCGCCTCAAGTGCAACTGAGTGGGTCAAGCAGATACAGAAAGTCATCTTCCGATCACGCAACAACAGCGACAGTGTCAAGATCTGCCTGCCAGTCGATAATGTTGTTGATATCGAGGAAAGCAACTATCCTGATTTCGCCGACACCATCAAGATTCGAGTCATTGATAACGATGAGACCTTTGCTGTCGACGAGGTATGTTTCTCCATGCCCATTTACCGCTATAGTCTTGCTTACTTTCATCTAGTACTTTTTTTCTTTCTTCGGTTTTGGTGAAGAGGCACTCGGTGTGCTGCGAAGCTTGACCCAGGAGACTAGCGCACAGCGTGTGCTCGCAAGCCGTCCTACCTCACCGGTCCTCACCAAGTCGGATCGTCCATCATCTTCAGTGCACGGAAGAAGGTCTCGTGTGCCATCCATGAGTCCTGCTCCTGGTAGTCTTCATGAGAACGTCATGGCAACTCTGTCTCCAGCCTCTGGTCTCACCTCCAGAAGTGCTCGATCAAGTAGCGAGTTGGAACGTTCTACTCTTGACCTCACCGAGGGCCAAGATGATAACGTCGCAGACCGCGCTACAAGGCAGCATAGCGGCCAGAAGCAAAAGCAGTGGGGGCAATCTCCAAATGAGGCTTCAGAGTCGTATGTGTCATCCTCTGATCAAGGCAACGATAGCGAATTGTCAGAATCTGCAGCCGGCACGGATGCTTCGGGTAGCCACATACTGAGTGGAAGCGTCATGTTCCATAAGCCAACCATTGGAAAATATCACGTTGACAACACTGCAATGCATGATGCAAAGAGCAGCACAACAACGGGTGTACCGTTTGCTTCAGCCAAGAGAGCTGGCAAAGAACCTGGAGCGAACACTTCGACAAAGAAGACGCCAGACACAAAACTACAAGACATGCAACAATCGGATTCTTCGACCTTAGGAGGCCTGATGAAGGTCGGTGCTGTTCCCATTCAACGTGCCTCGGGTTTCTTATACAACTCTGGCAAACGTGTCAGCGGACTTTTTGGAAGTTCTCCAATGGAATACTATGACAAATTTTCTGGCATGATTGCTGGTGGTAAGAAACACTATGCTGAGGCAGACGAATTGGTGCCTGGAGAAGAAGTTCAAGATTCTGAGGATGAAATGACTGTTCGCGAGGCTGAAAAGAGCTTCCGAAATCATTTCGCTCTGCCAGACTCCGAGAAGCTTGTGGCAACATTCTTTGGCTTCTTCCACAGGGTTTTGCCTTTGTACGGCAAGTTGTACGTTGGCAGCACAAGACTTTGTTTCCGTAGCTTTATGCCTGGAAACTGGACAAAGGTAAGCTCAGATTCGTCCTTGCTACTCTAGACTTGCTAACTTTCCTAGCTTGTCGTTCCTTTCAAAGACATCATGGATGTTGACAAGGAAAGAGGTTTTCGATTTGGCTACTCAGGCATGGTCGTTGTAATCCGAGGTCATGAAGAGATCTTCTTCGAATTTGGCTCGCAAGATCTGCGCGACGACTGCACAGTCACTCTCCTGCGGTCGCTTGACTCTTTGGAGCCGTTCCAGGAGTCTGTCTTGCTCACGGAAGACGAGAGAAGAGACGCCGAGGCAGCAGCAGCAGAGAACCTCTTGTTGCAGGAAGCTCGGCAAGGCGATCGTGGTGGCGTCGAGTTCCAGCTTCCTCGTGGCGTCGACCAGTCAGGTACGGAAATCAACGCTTTTGTTGCTGTGTCATTCTCTAACATCGTTGCAGACAATGACTTGCCAGCCATTTCTTTTGATGATCCGGCGGCCTCAGTTCTGAATTTCAAGCCCGAGGAATCTCTACGGATTACCTGCCTGACCATTGGCTCTCGCGGCGATGTGCAGCCGTATATAGCCCTCTGCAAAGGCCTGCTTGCCGAAGGGCACAGACCGAAGATTGCCTCTCATGCCGAGTTTGGCGATTGGGTCAGAAGTCACGGTATCGAATTTGCACCGGTTGAAGGTAATCCAGCAGAGCTGATGGCACTTTGCGTTGATCATGGCATGTTTACACCCTCCTTCCTCTATGAGACAAACCAGAAGGTACGTTCAGACTTACAGCTACTTTTGTTGAGCACGCACTGACAATTTTAGTTCTGGCCTTTCGTCAGAGGTCTCCTCAGAACAGCTTGGGCTGCATGCCAGGACTCAGATTTACTGATTGAGAGCCCATCTGCCATGGCAGGAATTCACATTGCTGAAGCTCTTGGTATTCCTTACTTCCGAGCCTTCACCATGCCCTGGACCAGGACTCGGGCTTACCCTCATGCTTTTGGCATGCAGAAGAACAGGATGGGCGGTGCATACAACTATATGACCTACGTCATCTTTGAAAATATATTCTGGAAAGCGACGTCGGGTACAATCAACAGGTGGCGCAAAGAAGAGCTGGGGTTGAAAGCCACCACTATGGAGAAGATGCAGCAGGACAAGGTCCCGTTCTTCTACAACTTCTCGCCCAGCGTGGTCGTTCCGCCTCTTGATTTTGGCGAGTGGATCCGAGTGACAGGATACTGGTTCCTCGATGAAGCAGATAACTTTACTCCACAGAAAGAGCTTCTCGATTTCATCAAGAAGGCACGCACGGACAAGGCGAAGCTTGTGTACATTGGCTTCGGTTCAGTGGTCGTTCCTGATCCAAAACAGCTTACCCTGGACATCATCGCCGCTGTCAAGAAAGCCGATGTTCGCTGCATCCTCTCCAAGGGGTGGTCCGACCGTATGGACAAGAAGGATGCCAAAGCACTCGAAGTGCCTCTGCCGGACTTTATGTTCCAGATTGCATCTGCTCCGCATGATTGGTTATTCCGACAGGTTGATGCTGCTGTTCATCATGGCGGAGCAGGCACGACTGGTGCCAGTCTTCGCGCTGGCATCCCGACTATCATCAAGCCTTTCTTCGGCGACCAATTCTTCTTTGGCAGCAAAGTTCAAGACCTTGGAGTCGGGCAGAAAGTCCTATCTTTGACGGAGAACGCATTGGGCAAAGCGATATGGATCGCGACGCACGATTCACGCATGATTGAAAAAGCTAGGGTCCTAGGAGAGCAAATCCGATCCGAAGATGGTGTCGGCACAGCTATCAAGGCCATCTACCGCGACATGGAGTATGCAAAGACACTAGTGCAGCAACGTGTGGCTAGAGCGGCGCAGGGCGACACGGATGCGGAAGATGAGGAAGAAGTGGAGGTTGAAGACAGCTGGACGCTGGTGGAGAATGACTCTGATCCAGATGCGACGAGCCCAACAGCCATGATGCAGCCACAATCACCCTCTTTGGGTAGTAAGGGGAAGGGCAGAATGGGGTTGAGGCTCCCGCTGAGGTCCTGAAGATTTCGGTATAATGTGAAAACGACGTTCAACAGGACAAGATGACAAGACAATGACAATTTGGGATTGCGATGGTCAAGGGGGTTTTGATTTGGTGTGGACTCATGCAGCATGGCGCTTACACGAAGGTTTATGCAATTTCCTTTTTGTCTTATAGATGCACAGTAATCGGATAGAGATACAGAAAAAACAGGGCTGGTTTCTACAAAGACATGGCATAGGTGCAATCGATAGACGTTATAAACGGTTGGTCGGGACTCGCGGGTAAGGATGTGATAGCTAGTGATATATCAATATAGACGAGACGTGTGTTTCAAGCAGTGGGAGCCAAGTTGGATGCGACAAAGGGGACGGGAAGGACTTAATTTAAGGAAGTCAGTAGCGCGGGCTGTATTTGGCCAATGGGTGGGTCTAGGAGGATCGGAAACAGGCGCGTATTTGCGGGACTGTGCTTTGGCTGCTTCAGTTGGTGCCCCGCCATGGGACGACAAGGCTCTCTTGCATTTGGCCTTCGTGTCGAGCGACTTGTCTTTCTTACGTCCAAACCAGAAGCGAAACAAACAAAGTCAGGAGCTGGAGCAAGCACTTGAGCAATCAGCCGGCCGACAAAGAACGAAATCCTAAAGAAAGAAAGAACGGCTGGACCATCTTTCCCACATCTCCATCTCTCGAAACGGCCTGGAGTGACAGCTGAGTGAGTGAAAGAAAGAATGCAGAAGTCCACCTTGCATTCCTCGGCTGACCATGTCAAGTTGATTCGCTCCTTCCTTGTATAATCTCGCACTTTCCACCGACAGCCCTGCCACCAGTCGTTTCGCAACCATGTCGCGCGCAGCTCCTCAGAGCGGATCCCGCAAGATCTCCTTCAACGTGTCAGAGCAGTATGACATCCAAGACGTAGTAGGCGAGGGTGCCTACGGTGTTGTGTGGTATGCAACTATGGACCATTGATATGTACGTGCCAGACTGACGCTCCCAGCTCTGCACTGCACAAGCCGTCGGGCCAAAAGGTCGCCATCAAGAAGATCACTCCCTTCGACCACTCCATGTTTTGTCTGCGCACCCTGCGTGAGATGAAGCTCCTCCGCTACTTCAACCACGAAAACATCATCTCCATCCTCGACATCCAGAAGCCGCGCAGCTATGAAACCTTCACCGAGGTTTATCTCATCCAGGAGCTCATGGAGACCGACATGCACCGTGTCATTCGCACCCAAGAACTGTCCGACGACCACTGCCAGTACTTCATCTACCAAACTCTGCGCGCTCTCAAGGCCATGCACTCTGCCAATGTCTTGCACCGCGATCTCAAGCCTTCCAACTTGCTGCTCAACGCCAACTGCGATCTCAAGGTCTGTGACTTTGGTCTCGCTCGTTCCGCTGCCTCGACCGAAGACAACCAGGGTTTCATGACCGAATACGTTGCCACCCGTTGGTACCGCGCTCCCGAGATTATGCTTACCTTCAAGGAGTACACCAAGGCCATTGACGTCTGGTCCGTCGGCTGCATTCTCGCCGAGATGCTGAGTGGCAAGCCCCTGTTCCCTGGCAAGGACTACCATCACCAGCTCACCCTCATCCTTGACGTTCTGGGTACACCCACCATGGAAGACTACTACGGCATCAAGTCGCGTCGTGCCCGCGAGTACATTCGCAGCTTGCCCTTCAAGAAGAAGATCCCATGGAAGGCCATGTTCCCCAAGACTTCAGATCTTGCCCTTGACCTGCTCGACAAACTTCTCGCCTTCAACCCTGCTAAGCGCATTACGGTTGAGGAAGCTCTGAGACACCCCTACCTCGAGCCCTACCACGACCCCGAAGACGAGCCCACCGCAGACGCCATCCCTGAAGAGTTCTTCGACTTTGACAAGAACAAGGACAACCTCACCAAGGAACAGCTCAAGCGTAAGATCAACTCTACAAGACAATCAAGAACTTGCTAACTGTGGTGCTTAACAGAGCTCATCTTCGAGGAGATCATGCGGTAATTTCTGAGCTGCGAACTTCTCTGTCTTCTGGATCTATTTTCTTTTATCTCTTGCCATATATCTCTTGCCATCTAAAAGTACTACTTATTACGATCTCAATGCTTTGGAGTCGGGTTGCTAACATAATGTTTCTCGCAGCGACTGTACTCTGGACAAGCCCAAATATCACCCACCCAAGTCGAATGCCACCGCCATGGATTACTACCCATCCGCCGACTCTTCGCCTCTTCTCGCCGCAAACTCCACCGACTTGGTCGGAACTCCACCTTGCTCTTCTAACAGCACCCCTCACCCCAGCGTCCACACTCCTCGTACCCCCGCCATCGATCCTTCCGCCGAACCTGGATCGTGGACCAGAAGTTTGCCCATCATGAAGAAGTTGTTCGATTCCAACAAGGTGACCGATAGGATCGAGTCGGAGAAGCAACAGCACCAATTCGCCACTGCCAACGCCGACTCCAGTCCTACCAGAAGAACTTCAGACGAAAAGACTCCGTGGTACCAGACCAGCCAACGCTGGCTTCTCTGATTCGGGCCATGATACAGCCAGCAAAAACACAAACACACAAAAAAGCTAGAGATATGAGATTAAGAATATCTGAAGGGAGTTGTCGCTTTCTCTTCTCTTTTCTCGGCCTTCCATCTCGCAAGAGATTTCAAGCGCGATTCGAGCACGTCTTTTCCTTTTAACATCACACTGTCTTCTAAAAGAGGAAGGGGCTCAACATCTGGGTGGGGCGTTGTCTGCTTCAATTGCTTGTTTCTCGTTTACCTTTCCTTTGTTAGCATCAGCAAGCGTATCCCAGAAGCAAGGTTACAGTACAGTTCAACAATTCAAGGATCAAAGCATTTCGCACCGTCTTAGGCTTATTCAAATATTCCCGCGTGACATGACTGCCTTGACATACTGCCGTGTAGCGGAGACCTTCAGGATAAAAAGAAGAAGAAAGGAGAAAAATCAATGACGCTGGGATGACCCTGTCTTTAGATATGCACTCCGACAACTGTCTAACATATGACCGATTATCAGTCTGATTGGATGAACTCCTAGGGATAACAGCGTTTCTATCCTATCTCTAAAGCTGTCTCGTCCCATTCGTGTCATATCCGAGGGATTGGCGCTTCAATCCTTTGTCAGGGTCGATTTCTGTTTATTCTTGGAAGCTACAGAGCAAACCTGCACAGCACAGCATACTGCACAAGACGCTTGTGTTATAGAACGTGAGACGATCCGACGTGATTATGATACAAGGATTATGTCTCGAGTTGCCTCTATAACTTTATACGTGAATACCTCAATGGACACATTCAGATTCGACTACAAACAAGGAAAGAGGGATGACGATGATGTATATGCAATGATGTTTTTTTTCATTTCGATTCGTTGCTTTCTTTCTCGTTATGTCGTTCTAGAGTACAGTACAGCAGCAAAGGAAGAACCTCTCCTTCAGCCTTTCATCCATGCGTCCCTGGCGCCTATGTCGAAGAGAGCAAAAGCAAAAATCCCTTCTCTTCCTTCCTTTTCCCATTACAATGATATAAAACTACAGCAGGGTTCAAAAGAACCACACCTTTTACCAGGTGGTGGGAACACTAGGGTACTCCTTGTGAGAAAGCCCCAGGTCCGCAAACACTGTGTCATCTCCCTTGAGATGCTCGACACGCAGCTCGTCTTCGTGCTCGAGCTTCTCGATTTCTTCTTGTGGTGTCTCCTTGTTGTCTGACTTTTGATCGTTGGATGTGGCCTCGAGTGCGTGACTGTCATCGAGAGATTCGCCAATCATCAATAGCTGGGCATTGGCGTAGTCGAGATGCTTGGGCTGAGCTGGCATCCAACTGCGGCCACGGAAGGCGTCGATGACATCTTGAGGGAACTCTGCGGGCTGGTCGAGGGTAGCGTATGAAGGGCCCTTAACGGTGGGGTTCTTGAGACTTAGCACGAAGCTGCCCTTGGAGCGGATACCAACGTCCTCCTGCATCTGACCGGGCTCTTGAGGAATAGTGAGCATGTAGGCGAGATGAGATTCAGACCGAGTTCCTGTGGTCGTAATGGCGTACACGCCTTCGCCTAGTGGAGTGATGGGGTGTGTGGTTCTGTTACCTGCAGTTTGAGTTTCATATTCTGAGCTTTGGAAGAAGTCTTTCTTGAGTTCATCCATGGAAGCCTTTGCCCTCTCGACAAAGACCATGAACTTGTCGTTAGGTCCTCTAGGGAAGACCTTCTTGGGAAGAGCGAAGAGACGGTTGTTCTTGACGTCTTCGATGGCGCCATCGCCCAACTTCGCACCGGTGGGCATGGGACGCAGGACGAAGTAGCTACGCTGCAGGTCCTGAACGCTCTGAGGGTCGTCAATGCCGACACGGCCTCGAGTGAAGAAGTAGATGATACCCTTTTCTTGGATGTTGCTGGGCATCTGCTCAGCGCGATCCTTGCTTTCTTCTACAGCACCGCCCTTGTCCTCGTCTGCGACGGGCTTCTCCTTCGTGGGAACCTGTTTGTCTGCATCAAAGTCGCGGTGGACGTCATCCTGGGAATGTTAGCGAATGTGAAAGTAAAAGAGTGGATGATACATACGATAGGAAGATCATCGGGCTTGGGCTTGGGGTTCTCAGGTTCGATGGTGTTCAAGCCTTGGCCACCACGAGAGTCCTTGAGAGCCTTCTCGGGATCATCCTTTGATTCACCCTCTTTGTTTTGGCCCTGATAGGACTCGCCGACCTGCTTGATGGAGCCGTCGTCCTTCGTCTCAGCTTTGGTCTGCTGAGCAGACTGCTGTTCGGATGCGCCTGAATCGGCCGAGGGCTTCTGCTCAGGCTGCTCAGTCTGACCAGCTTCGCCAGATGGCTTTGATTCAGAGTTGCCGTTGCTGTTCTCAGCAGGGTTAAGCGTCTCCTCAATTGTCTTCTGGTCGCCAGTGTCCTTGCGGCCCTTCTTAGAGGGAGAAGTCTGGGAGTCGTCGGTTTTGCGCTTGTTGTCTTTGGTTTCTTGAGAAGCAGCAGGAGGGCTGGACTGCTTTTCAGCCAAACGGGCAGATGATCGTGTGCCAGGCATGATGGGTGGTTTGGAAAAGGTGTGTGGAGGGGTCGAGCTAGGAAGAAGTGCAATTGGTTCGATGAGGTTTATATGATGGCGTGATGAAGCTGACGATTGGTGATGTCAACAAGGATCGATTGTCCAGAGCTTGCAGGAACAAAGTGAGGAGCTGAAGAGTGTATATAAGGAACCTCTAAGAGTATTTATCGTAACGCTTTAGTCTCGAAACGCGACTCTTACGCGAAGTTCGTGACCGAGCTCAAGTTACGTCATGATTAGTTACACTTGGACGTGTCGTCCCTCATTGAATTTTGTGATGCTGACGCACGAGACCTTCTCAGTCGAGTAAGGTTGGGTTCGGCACAGGCAGACAGAGCTCACAATGCGCGTGGAGCTCCAAAGCGTGTGCCGTCTTGCTCGCTTTGTTTGCCAACAACGCTGCTTCCGTTCCTGGGAGCAGTTTCATCGCATCGTATGGATAGACACAGAAGGTTCGATCAACCACATCGTCCATCCTTCCAGCCCGTTCGCCAGCGCTCTTCCCATTTCTTGCAGTCAAACGACTTCTTGCCCAGCTTGACGTTAACCGCATTGTGTGCCTCACACATCCATTGTCCAAAATCTTCCCTGCTGCTCACCCGTGGCTCATTGCCATCTTTCATCCATGCTCTGAAGTCGTCGGCGCATACCCAGCAGGGGTACATCTTCCCAAATATCTGCATAAATGTTGTTGTTTCTCTTTGCTGCTCCGGTGAAGCCTTTTCTGGATAGCTTGCTGCCATTGTGTGAAGTAATGTCCATGCTGAGCGACCGAGCTGTTCTACGTCTGGTGGACAGTCGGCTGGCATATCGAGGGAGGCGGTTGCTTGGGCTGGTGGTGTCGTGGTCGAGACCTTGGAAGGGTTCGTTGTGCCTTGCTTTGCCATGGCAAACCATGAGGACACTGAAGTGCATGACCGGCACCTATTACTCTACTTCAGTATGTGATCTAGTATCCCGTATCGTGACCATCAACGTACGGCTTGCCATCTGGACCCAAGACCACGCCCTTGGGTAGCTGCTTGGGTGTTCTGTCTTCCTGGTCACCCTGAGCCTTCTGCTCGGGCGTCGCGTCTAGTGGTTGAGGCGGCATTCCGGTCGTCTTTGTCACAGCGCAGCCGAATTGCGAGAGAATCGGATACGGAATCTGAGTTATAGGCATGGTATCGGTCTTTCTATGTTTCGCATTTGTCAGATGCCCGTCCGCGTCCGGGGCTCCTTCGTCCGTGCTCGGGTGCCATCGGGGCCTCTTTTCAAGTTCCAACCACCACCTTTCGGTTCTTCCCGCTTCTACAGTTCGATCAACCATCAACATATATTCGACATGGCGTCCACAACATCAGATATTCCTGTGCTATTGCTCAAGACAAAGTCCATCCCGGCTGATGGCTACCAAGAGATTTTCGCCGGCTGGAATAACTACCAACCGACTTTTCTACCAGTCCTTGAACACCGCTTCAGAGAGGATGCCCTGACCTGGCTCAAGGACATAACTTTAACCCAAGGCTTCAACTCTGATGCTGCTGCTGTCGCTACGGAGTCGAGTTTTGGCGGCATCATATTCACATCGCAACGTGCTGTCGAGGCCTTCTCATCGATAGTCGAACCACTCGATCCTGATACTAGAGATGAGCTTCTGCCTGGAGCTCTACCTTTATATGTTGTTGGCCCAGCTACTGCCAGAGGGCTACGGTCACTAGGGTTGAAGTGTCAAATCATTGGAGAAGAGACCGGTAATGGTGCTGCCCTGTCCGCCTTCATGCTGGACCACTACAACAGCCTTCCCACCAGTCAGACGGTAAGGCAAGACCGAAAGCTTCCTCTTTTGTTCCTGGTAGGCGAAGTGCGCAGGGACATCATCCCCAAATCCCTCCAATCCCCTGACTTGCCTCAGGAAGCTCGCATTGGAGTTCACGAGGTTGTCATCTACGAGACTTGCGAGATGGCATCTTTCCACGTCGACTTTGCTCGTGCTCTCGAGGAGAACACTGCGTCTGGTATTAAGGAGCAGTGGGTAGTAGTCTTCTCACCTCAAGGATGCAGAGCAATGCTTGATTGCTTAGGATGGCTCGACGAGGCTGGCCGCTACAAGTCAGAAATCGCAGATTCATCGCCAACCACAACGTTCATTGCAACCATCGGCCCTACAACACGCGATCATCTGATCAAAGAGTTTGGATGTGAGCCACATGTGTGTGCCGAGAAGCCCAGTCCGGAAGGCATATTCGCTGCCATAGAAAACTATAGAAGCACAAATACAAGGACGCAATTATAAGGCGTCTGAGTTGAAATGCCGTGCTATATATGCCGTGCATATCGCAAAAGGCAAGACGAGGCTGAAGCGCCTGTCAAAGCAATGTACCATTGACGTGCTGGAGCATGTACATAGATAGATTAGGCAATAATGGCATGAAGCAAGTCATCAAAGTTTAGATTCGAAACAAATAAACATCATCTACCTTAGATGTGCTGCAGGCTGTACGGGTTTGTCTTGGCGGAAACGGACCTCGGCGTCGCAACAACGATGATGAGCATATTGAAGCTGTGATACAAATACCAGGCATAAGCTCGCACTGCATGAACACCTGGATCCCAGTATGACTTGCTGCTGCACTCAGCTCCAGTGATGATGCGAACGACTCGCACACACATCTTCGTCAATCCACGACATGGCCGCTGCTGCAGTGTCCCCCAAGCCCCAGCAGGAACAACATCAGACGCCCAAAAAGTCTCCCACCGAGCCTAATGTATTGAACGTCGTCTTGGGCAACATCCAGATCAAGCCATGGTATCCTTCATTCTACCCCGAAGATCTCGTCGGCAGGAAGGCTGAGCGCCTCTATGTCTGCGAGTGCTGTTTTCGTTACTCCAAGGAACTCATGCCGTACCTTGCGCACAGAGTAAGATTGTCCTTGTCCACGGGCACACGACTGCCAGGCCAAGCTGACACAATCCAGAGAGTCTGTCCACTGAGAGACTCGCCGCCGCCAGGAACTCTGATATATCAGACTGCCGACCAATCGATATACGAGATTGATGGCGAAGAGCACAAAGTACGCACCAATTATCAGATTCAAAGAATTGCCTGGTAGCTAGCTAACACACCGAACCAGCTGTATTCTCAGAACCTCTCACTATTCGCTAAACTCTTCCTCGACACAAAATCCGTCTTTTACGATGTCACCACTTTTCGATACTACCTTCTCGTACTCACAGATCCGCAAACCGCCGAGAACCAAGTCGTGGGCTTCTTCAGCAAGGAAAAAATGAGCTGGGATAACAACAATGTGGCTTGTATTCTGGTCTTTCCACCCTGGCAGAAACGTGGCCTGGGCCAGCTGCTTATGGGCGTGAGCTACGAACTGAGTCGGCGTGAAGGCAGACTTGGAGGTCCGGAGAAACGTGAGAAATCCCAGCTACCAACTCACTTTTTTCTTTCTTTCTTTTTAGAGACGCCACGCTGACAGAACACACCAGCCCTATCGAGTCTCGGAAGAAAGGCTTATCTGGTATACTGGTCAGCCTCGATCTGTCGAACCATCTTGTTGAATCCTTCAAATCGATCTTGGACTGTTGACCAGATCGTTCAGCAAACTTGGATTGCTCCCGAGGATGTGGTCATGGCCCTGAGTGAGACGGCCATGATCGAGCCGAACAAATTGCCCGATGGATCAGTTATCTTGGTCAGGGGCAAGATCGAACTTTGGGTTCGAGCACACGAGACGGCGGCGGCAACACCGGCGATTGATAGGTCCGCGTTTACGCAGACCTTCCGTGATCAAAAACACGAACACGAAGCCCGAAGATGAACGAACAACACTAACCATGCACGTCTAGACCAGAGGGAAAGATGCATTCTCGTGTTCCTCATCATTTCAATGGGGTTTAATCGATTACGTTGTTCTTCCATCTCGGCGTGTTGCTTTTTTGGGCAAGCGCTTGACCGGTCAACTGAACAGGTGTTGGCTGCAGGCAATTTGCGCAATTCGACAGATACAGTATCTCGGTGGATGTTGTGTGGAGCCACCTCTTTTCGCCGTCGGCGGCTGCTCGCACAAGGCCAGAGTGATGCGCCCTCATGCACGACATTGACTGAGTTATTTTTTTTTTTTGAGTTTGAACTGTTTCTAGAAGCAGAAACGATCATGAAATTGGTAGTGTGTAGAGACGAAAGAAAAGTCCGTCATTAGTACAGGAACAGAAACAAAAGTCCTTCGACGGTCGATGAGACGGCGTGACGGGGTTGACCGGACAAGAGCAACGGATCCAGACCAAGTGGCACGCTATACGAAG
The DNA here is from genome assembly GCA_024195585.1 of Aureobasidium sp. EXF-3400. NCBI lineage: Eukaryota > Fungi > Ascomycota > Dothideomycetes > Dothideales > Saccotheciaceae > Aureobasidium > Aureobasidium sp. EXF-3400. The sequence goes on along the minus strand of SWBL01000199.1, from coordinate 16,408 downwards.
GCAATTGCTACATTCTGCATGACAGGCTGTCATGTATTGGAGCGGTCTGCAGATCTCCATCCTATTGCTCTAGCCTGCATGAGAGGAATATGCACCTATGCGGGGGGTGGCTGGCCGCTGTGCTGTGAAACGATTTGAAATCGCCAATTAGTCGACAAAACTGCATGCTGGGTTGCAATGATGATGTGGTGCGACAATGCGACAGAGGTGAAAACGTCCAATCAAGCAGTGCTGCTTCAGGTGTGATGCCTAGTTGCAGTAGTGATTGCACAACGTGGTGGCAGTTCGCTTTCGTATCGTAGTCACGGTCGTATCATGGGTTCTAGAACCCTCGGAGAGATGGCATCCAGATACGAGGTCCTTTGTATCCTTACAGCACCCCCTTTCTCATATATTTTAGCAGCGGTGAATCTCCTCAGCATGCTGCACGCAGTGTGCGCTGTCAAGACTCAAGGAAGCCCTATCAAGAAGCGTCGCTTCGCAGTTAGCAAGAACCGGTGCGGAACGATGTGGTTCTTAGGCGCGCCAGTTCGACCCGCCTCGCGACTCACGGTGAACGGGTGAACTCTGTCTCCACTTTGCGCGACGCTCCGCCCCGTTGCATGTCAAGAGTTCCCAAAAACCACAGGCGCGGTTCTCCACCTTGCGCTAAGAAAGCTAGACCAATATCATTAGCAAAAGAGAAATCTCCGGACAAGTTGTAGCGATAAGACTGCAGCAACTTTTGGTCACACAAACTACAGGCATACACCTAAGATTCACAGTGACCAATTCTGAAGTGCTGGAGCGAGTGCGACAAACCAGGAGTCCAGACCAGAATGCTTGAATGTTTAATGTCAAACCTTAGTATATCATGTCATCCACTCAGGAGCCGGATAAAAACGACCAGGAATTCCTGGCAGCAGGGTTCGAAATCTGAAACCGGTTGTGTCGGTAGCAGTGGGAGATCGTCATACCACTCACACCGCAGGTTTGGATGTCCGGGATCCGGGAAGGTAACGGCCGATCTGACATAGAGGCGTCAATTGTCCTTGCATCGAGGTGTTCTTGTTTAGGAAAGTACTTGTGTTCACCTTGCGTGGTCATTCGATTGATTAGTATTCAAAGAACGGCATGTTATTGTTGGGCATGTAGTTGAAGCAGCATAGATTGCGGTGAAGGCACAGCAATGCTCGCCTCGGAGGAGGCACATGGCAGTTAGATTAATATATCAGGATTTGAGATGGTCAAACCCAAGCAGATTTGAACGAACCAGGTCATAGACTCAAAGCAATCCCAGCCAACGTAAGGCCGTTTGGTGGAAACACGTAAGGAGTTTGCCTTTTGTCGGTCGTCTTGTACTGCCCAATGCATCCAGCCACGCGCACCAGGGTCCATATGTTTCGGCATGAGTATCTCTCTGACGATGGCAATCAAGCTTCGCCTCGGAGAAACGGGTTTGTTCCAGGATAAGTCATCAAAAACAAGAGATAACCAGCTCCTGGCTTGTCAAGAACGGCAGAAATCATCGGGCGCGGGTACTGAGATTGGTGGATGAGCGTACGAGATGTCATGTAGTTAAAGTGCCAAATGAAGGTTTGAATTGACTTTGGTGGACGCGAGGTTGGCAGCAACGTCCCTGACTCGCACAAAGCTCAAGGCGGGCGGGCAAAGGGCAGTTTTGGGAGCTCTTTCCTCTAGACACTAGAGCTGCATGACAGTCGTTGTTAATATTATTCAGCGCATACATCCCATGCGTTTAGGGTCTGTCATCAGTCTTTGGGCGTCTTTCCAAGACGGAAGCTAGAGCGCCCGACACTGGCGCTAAGCAGAGGGTGTATCTGGGAGTCGGGACCACAGTCGTGTCTATCATGCTCATGGCCCTTGCCCAGTAGCGTAGATCCGTAAGAAGGACGACTTTTTTCGACAAACGAGATCGTGGCCGGCGCACCAGCGTTTGACGGGCCCAGCGAATTGGACTGCATCTTGCAGGGGACAAGCAAATCACCAAGATTCGACCTCGACAGCTCATCGTCATCCACTGCCAGGAAATCGGACTAGGCACAAGTCATTATACTCGACCCGACACCTCAGCATCGCCAGTTGCGACTACCCTGCACACTGCTTTCGCCCACGTTGCCCCCCTGCCACTCGCCATCGCTGCTACCGCTGCCGCGTCTTGACCTTACCAGATCCGATTTGATTTGAGCAGGAGCCATCACACACGTTGCTGGACGACGTCTTCGACCAGACGATCCTTAGCTCATCTCCGACCGACGCCGCACCTGCTCGTCCGAACATTAGAGTTGAAGGGCTCCTGCTTTGCTGCTACTCCTGCTATCGTCTCTGCCGCCGCCGCCGCTGTTACCACTGCCGCCCTGATCTGCCCACCTACCTGTCCTGCGGTGCTCTGCGTGCACGCTTGCAACGTCAGAGCGCCACTGACACGGGCAGCCGTCTACGAGTCAAAGCTGTCAGTCGATGGATCAACGACGTGCGCCCCTAGCCGGCCCCGACCAGCACTACCACCGTCCTTCGCTCCCAGCCGACCACTCTGTTCCTCCTTCCAACCAACAGGTCTACCCTCCACCAAGACCACATAGTCTTCCGAGTGTCGACACCTTCCCTCCTCCCTCACAACCACACCAGTACCAAGGCCAGCAACACCCGCCGACTATCATACACCCTGCGCCGCATTCTGAGGGCCCGGAGAGGGCAGAACATCCATATACCGCTCCACCTGCTGTTCACGGAGCCCCTGTCATCAAGACAGATCTCCCTCCTGCGCCGCCTCAATACCCGCGGCCTCCGAGTAACCCTCTGCAATCACATCCTCAGTCTCAGCCGCAGGCCCAATCGCAACATCCCGGGCCACCGCCGAGTACTCGACCACCAATGGAACACCATCCCGCTGCTTATGTGCAGCATCCGCCGCCGCCACCACCACCACAGGGTGAACATGTCAACTACATAGTTGGCCCCATGCTGGATCCTTATGGTCAACCACCACCAGGATACTATCCACAATACATGCCAACCATGCATATGACGAATCCAAATTCGCGCAAGAAGAGTATGCGTGCCAGTCAGGTAGGCTAAAATATCTTTTGACCTTTGTCGATGTTATCTTATTTTCTGTCAACAGGCCTGCGATAGATGCCGTGAGCGTAAGTCTAAATGCGACGAGAACCGTCCCTGTGCAACATGTAAGGAGCAAGGTCTGGCGTGCAACTACAAGGATGCACATCCCACGAAAGCCGACAAGAACAACCAAGCTCTTTCCGACATGATTACCGAAGTCTTGACGTCCATTAAAGCAATGAGTGATCGCCTCGGTGTTGTTGAGGAGCGCCTTGCCATTCAGCCACCGCTATTGGCTCGTGTTGACACGCCGAATCCGCCCAGTCAGGCCAACTCGGATGCTATGGTTATAGACAACAACAACAACGTCGAGGATCTAACAGTCGTTCAACAGCAGACATGGGAAATTGGGGATCACACCACAGCAGCGCACAAGTTATTGCTTCGTTGGCCTTCCATTAAACCCTTCGTGCACACCAGCAAATGCATTATCGGCGAAAACTATGTCATGAAAGGCGAAGATCGTGGCATACTGCGTCTCTATGGTGCTGGCGAGCGTATGAAAGATGAGCAGGTAAACATTGGCGCCGCAAGTCCTGCAGGCAGTTCAAGCGGAGACGATCCTCTTGCTTCGACTCCTGAAAATGATCCTCGACGGTCTGAGCCCTTTACTCCTGGTTCTCCCGCCATGTCTATGGATCTGGACACCATTGAAAATTTGTTCAACTCCTACAAGAAAAACATTCACAGACTGCATCCTTTCGTGGACATTGAGAGGATTGGAAACTATCTACATGAAACATTCATACCAAAGCACTGCGCAGAAGTCAAGAATCATCACTCGCCATTGTTTGCCACGAATGGCACTGGCGAGCGGGTACCCAAGCGCAGAAAAGTTGTCCGCGTCGAAAAATTCGCCACCGGCACTCTACCAGGAGAACAAATAAGCAACTCTCCATCTTCACAGCTAAAACGCACGCCCGAAAGGAACCTTTCCAATGCCATAGTATACTTGATCCTTGCCTTGGGCAAGATCTGTGAGACTGGCGACCCCCTCCCTGGTCCTGTACAAGAAATTACGTCGACGAGCAAGCCTAATCCTATTCACACAGCAATGGCATCGCCTCATCTCCAACCGAACTTTTCATCTCCGAGACAGATTCCTAGCAATGTCGCCAACTCCTCCGCTGGAGTCGCACGTGCTCAGTCCTGGGATGGCACCGGAACTCAAGCATCAGACAAAAGGCAAGCCCAAAATCATGAAAAGATCGCTGGGTTTGTCTATTATCGCGAGGCTGCTTCTATCCTTGGCGATTTTATAGACTCGAATGAGCTTGCGGCTGCCCAAGCACGTCTCCTTGCTGGTCTATACAAAGGTCAACTGGCTCGAGTTCAAGAGAGTTGGAGCTGGATAAGCACGGCAGCACGGACTTGCCTCTATCGCATGAAGATGTGAGTTTCCGTCACGACAACCGCTTTCTAACATTTACTTATACTATATCAGTGACGGCTTGGACAACACAATAAAGGATAAACAGATGGGGCGAGAATTCAACAAGCATGAAAATCTGACCATCCTAACTTTCTGGTCGGCTTTACAGCTTGAGAGGTATGTGCAAACTCCGATCGAACTGACCAGGCTAATGAAGCGATAGTGACATCCTTGCTGAGTGGGACTATCCTCGGAGCGGCCTTCATCTACTCGAGGGATCAGTCACTTATCCTGGGCAACTTATGGCACCAGCCGAACAATTGTCCCAGGAAGAGCAGCGGGAGAGGTACATCATATCATTGTATTACTCAGCTCAACTCTATCTGCGCACAAAGCTGAACAGGATTCACACAGATGTGTATGGAGGACAATGTATGTTTTCTAAGATCGATCACCGAGATAACACTGACAGCAAGCAGTATCTTCAGAAGATCCTCAGAGGCTTGCCGAGCTTCTCTGGCAGCAAACGGATGACTTGGAAGGCTGGCGACAGATCGTGCCTGAGTATTCTTGGTCGGATGATGACCCTCCTGCTTCTGATATTGTCGCCGCTCGGTTGAGAGGAAAGTATTACGGTGCTTGTTACGTTTGTACCCGGCCATATCTCGACTATGCTCTACATGTCATGTACGAACTTGACAAAGGCAAAACCCTCGAAGAGCTAACAAAAGATGCCAACGGCCGACATCGGGAAACCGAGTTTGCGCTATTCACTGCCATCAGGGAATACAACGACGAAGAAATGGTCAAGTCAAAATGTCGCATCTGTATCGATGCTGCTATGCGCAGTACCGTAGCTTTCGACGGAGTAGAAAATTTTGATCGTCGCTTGATAGTCACCAACATTATGGGAACTGCTCATGCGTAAGATCTCTCATCACTCCCAATTACTCTGACAGGTAACTGACTCTGTTTAGACAATTCGGCAACATGCTTGTTCTTGCAGCAGTCTACAATTGCAATATTGAATGGCTCAAAGAGCTGGTGCCCAGAGAAAAGTTGCAAGGCTTGCTCCGTCGCACAATCGCCTTCATTCGACGTTTACAACAGGCTTCCAATGTCGCAGTCAGCGACATTTTGATTCTCGAAGCGATCGATCGCACTCTATTTCCTGAGAGCGACGGGAACGACCTTTACAAGAATGAGGGCCTGATCGGCGACTCCATCGAATCTGTCGACTCGTTCAACTCCATCGATGCCATTGTCTAATATTCGGAACCTCAGAAATGGTACCCTCATATCACGATTACTTACAACGAACGTGATCGTCAGGAAGCCAGCCTTTTCTACCATATTTGTCTGCTACTGGTCACGAGCTTGTCACATTCAGATATCATGACTCTGCATATGTTCATGTGTTTCATGGGCATCTTCTGTTTTCTCTGACGGGAGTCTTACATCTCGATCTTTTTTTCTTTTTGCTTTTTTCTGTTTCGGTCCATGTTGAGCATCTTCCTTTGTCTCTTTTCTCTTCCAGCATTTCGGACCATACCCTTTACGCCTTTGCTTCTCATGCTTAGCGTGGAGGATCTGTTGCTTCTTATCTTGTTCTGCATATCATTGTCTTTTGCTTCGGGACCGGTCTGCTTTTCGCTCTCACATCAGCAAGAGTATAACGGAAAACGAAAAGAATAATGCATGCATATATGTGTTCTAGCCTTTACGAAACTGGCAGACATGTTTGACGATTGTGGGGTCTTACTATGGCGTTTTTCTTCAACTTCATTTTCGCTTCATAGCGTGTCTAATTTAGTCTTTCGTTTGACGATATTAACAAGTCATTTGTAATTCTTCCGTTCGGTACTTCTTGTCGGCCAACCGTGTGCAACTGCAAGTGTGTCTGGCTTTCTAAAACAGGACGAAGAGGCAGTGGATTGCATCATGGACACTAGATATTATATTCTATCGTGACATTACCCACTAACGACGACTAACGTAGGAATAGAATAAAGAACAACCCATCAGACTCGGAACATCACAAGTCCCGTAGCTATGCCAAAACGAAATCCCGAGCGTTAGAAAAGACAAAGAAGCGTTCGTCCTGTATCCTCTGATTTAAGCACCATTAATACCTTTGCGCTTCTCAACAGCGAGTGGGAGTTCGTGAGCAGAATCCGTTCGTCCGTTGCCATTTGGCATCTGCGCCAGCCAAGTTGGCGGCAACATGCCCGTCTGATCCTGGATAGTCGAGAACAACGGAGGAAGACTCTGCATGATATTTTTGATCGGAGCAAACGAGTCCACAGCAGCACTGTCTTGGGCACCGGTAGTCCAGACATTGATCTTTGGCTGCAAACCCTTAATGGCTTCGGCATTTGCCTTTGCAAGCTGCACGGGGATGTTGTTCTGCAACATCATCCAGTCGCGCACGCCTTGTGGTCCACCCAGCAAATTGCCGAGTTTCTCGTAGGCGGTGGCGAGTTGGATTATACCTGCTGCCTCGCGCTCGTGGCGAATATACAAGGCTTCAGCTTCTGCCTTTTTGATCTCAAAGTCACCGAGGGCGTCTTGTTGCTTGCGGTACAGAGAGGCATCGGCGGCTTTGCTATCTTGAAGGAACTTTGCCTCTGTCTCGCGCTGTTTCTTGTGGTAGTGGCCTTCTGCTTGTTTCTCTGTGGTGTAGAGTTCGAGATCGGCGGTTTTGGATTGCTGGAAGGCGTGGGCTTCTGCTGCTTGACGGGCTTTGTAGAGTTGTGCGTCTGCCTCTTCGGCGGCGGACTCTTTTGCTACTTTGGCTTTGGTGACTGTGGTTGCTCTCATGCGCTCGAGTTCCATCAGGGCTTTGCTCTCTTGTACGCCTTTCTGAAGGTCGGCATCTCTGAGCTCGGCGGCACGTTCGGCTTGGATACGCTCAATGTTAAGCTTTCGCTCTATGTCGATCTCTTGAGACTTGAAGCGTGAGTCCGCCATTGCCTTTTCGATCTTACGCTCGGTCTCTTGGACGGCGGTGTTTGCGTTGATCTTTGCGATCTCTTGCTTGGTTCTGCCTACATTTTCGGCTTCGCCGATTTCACCCTGCATACCTGTAATCCACTGTGAGCCTACCGCTTTAAATATAGGGTATAGTACAGTACTTACGAGCATGTGCTACATCGACCTTCGCTGCGGCTTGTGCTCCCTCATGCGCTTTGCGCGACTGGTATTCGAAGTAATGGGAGCCAGGCATGTCGCGAAGCTCCTTGATAGAAGCATTGTAGATGTGGAGACCGAATTGGGTGAGTTCGGTCTGAACATGTTCGACGACCTTTGTCCTGTAAAGACTGCGCTTCTCGAAGAGCTCTTTCATGGTGATGTTGGAGACGACAGATCTTGTCTCGCCTTCGACAATGCCCATGATGATATTTTGGATGTGCTCACGGCTGGCGACGCCATTGTCGGAATTGTTGTCTGTCATCAAGCCGGCATATTTCATGAGTGACTCGAGGTCGTCCTTGGGACCAATGGTGAAGACAGCTGGTAGACAGACCTGCAACTTCTCCGATGTCATGGCCTGGAGGTCGGTCGTGAAATGGAAGGGGGTGACTGAGATTTTGGTGACCTTCTGGAAAGGAAGGACCATAGCCTTCTTGGTGAGCTTCAATCCTTTAACACCTGCGCCAGTGATGACGAGGTAGGAGTTAGGCTCCGCAGCATGGTATCCCCAAACCATATTGACGTTGATGTGTGAGTAGTGGATATGCGGAAAGATGGGTGTGAGACTGTGGAAGGTGGAAAGAAGGACTGGATTTGTATCTTATATAGTTTGACGAAATCAGTCATGTTCGCATGGCGAAGCTACTCAAGACTCATGACAGGCCGACATGCCTTTGGATAAGCCACATCCTACAGCCTTGGAGTAATGCCGTTATTCCGGATATTGACCTCGATGATGCCTGGTTTGTGTTGAAGCGAGTCAGGCGACAATTTATATGCTCTTTAGTTCTCAGGAGAGTAACTAAATGGCAGCAGCGTTGTTGGCCAAGTAGATGGTCGGCACAAGATGCCGGAATCGACGGCAACACGAAGTTCAGAATTGTCTTGGCTTGAGCATAATAGAGGTGGAGTTGAAGATGCTCCACAGTCATTGGTGCCAAGCACTCGGCTGTGAGTAGGCTCAGTCAAAGGATTCGAGAAGGCGCCTGGAAGGTAAATTAAGGCACCTGACAATCTGACTGATCCATCCAACTATCTTCAACAACCATCGCACGACATTGCGAGTCCTCAGGCATACAAACGATATTGAGGCGCAGGAGTCAGCCTGGACTTCTAAGATACCGAAGTTCGAAGATCAGCAGCACTTCACCACAATACGCATAGTCCAAGATGGGCGACCGACCACCTCCTTATGAAGAAAGGTCCTCGAGCGCGCCTAAGGGACACAGGTTGGAGGACACGAAGACAGAAACCGGACGATACAGTTTAGTCGACCAAGCAACAGCATCTCGATCAATGTTGGTATCTGCCGCGGCAGAGAAGATCCACACCATGCTGGAACAGAGGGCACTGTACGGGATTTCGAAAACCAGGCTGGTGGTAATACCTTCCGGACACGAATGCAGTAAGCTTTCACTTGCCATAAACAAAGCAAGCAAGTTCCCTGACAGGAACAGATCTCTCCGGACCTTTCAAGATTGCCGAATTCGACGAGAAGCCTATCGTCATTGAGCTGACCGGAGAGCTCAATAGCGTGGAGTTTTGGTCGCAAGCCCAAGCAATTGACGAACTGCGCCGACAAGTGGCCTCGAGAATTGGTGGTGGAAAAGGCAACATGCTGCAAGTCAAAGCAGACGAGACCCATGTTAGATTCGAAACGCCCTTCGGGTTGTATGACACAATGAATGTCATGGCGATTGTAGTAGAGATGGGTTAGTTATGGGTAGATCATGATTCTGCTTCTGTTGACTTTTTGTCTCCATTTGAATCAAACCCTAAAGTTTCAAGCTGGCGAATAAGCTCGTTGATCTTGATGACCTTTTGAAATTGCTCTGGAAGCAGGGAGTCGCCCTTCTCTTTCTTGTCCTGAAGCTCGCGTGCTTGGCGAAGCTTCTTAGCCAGCTTTTTGGCCTCTTTTGATTTCTCGACTTCAGGATCTACAGGCTCCTGTTTGGCGGGTTCGACAGACGCGGGGGATTTTTCGGTGGTTGTGGTTGTATCAGGTGCATCAGTCTTGGTTGTAGCAGAAGCTGCGGCCTTCTTCCTGGCCTCTCTACGTTTTGCATTCTTGTTGGCAGCGGCAGAAGGAGGGTCTGGGGTGGCAGAAAAAGAGTCGGCGCCAGGGACACCACCCTTCCCACGATTCTTGTATGCTTCGGCAGTACGGTTCTTGTAGAGCTCCACATCCTCCGGAGGGCGGTAGCCAGGGCGTACGCGGATTTCCTTTCTTACAGAGCCATCAGGTCGAATGGATGAGGGGATGTGTCGTTCACCAGTGGCTGATGTTGTGATGCCAGCGCGAGACACCTTGGAGGGTTCGGTAGGCATCTTGATGCCAGTGATCGGAAGCCTTCAGGTACAAAGATAGCAGTCAATGGTCGAATCTGGCAGGCAGGACTCGGTCGATGTAGCAAGCAGAAAGCGCGATGCGAACGCACAGACCGCCAAGGCCTGCTGACCATCGAAGTTGAGGTTCGTTCGGCGGCGGCTTCCCTTGTCGTCGCCAGTTGCAGTCGCAGGTTCACCACATTCACGTCGAGTCGCATTCTCACCCATACAATCTTCACAATGGCTTCTCCTGTAAGGGTCCCGTCCGCGCGCCTCCTCTGATTCGCCGCTAATGTCCATTGCAGGCTCTCCAGAGTGTGTACAAGTCAGTCTTCTATCCACCATCTCGGCCGCTCTCGTCAACCTTCTGACTCTATCCAACAGCACCATCTTCCGCAAGAACTACGTTTTCCTTAGCGTCGTCTTCACCAGCGCTTTCGCCATGGAGATGTACGCTACCTCCGCAACCAATCCTACCTCGTGTCCATCCCGGTCTAACCTATCTGCAGCGCTTTCGACAACGCCTCCAACAGCGTCTGGAACTCCATCAACCAGGGCGTACGTCCTCAATTTGCTCGACCCCATCGCTACACTCCAACTGCTAACACAATTTCTAGCGTCAATGGAAGGACCTCAAGCACAAGTACATGGAGAACGACGACGAGTAAACGTTTCTTTCCGCGCCAACCCTCGATCGCCAATAGACTCCCTCTGCCTCTTCATGTATCATATCTGAAAAATCCTCAAGCGCTTTTTGTCTACTCCAATCCTTCGAGTCCCGATCGTACCTCCATAAAACATCCAAATCCGCCATGCGAATGCAACTACATCATGTCTTAGTCATTGTGCGCCAGCCGTGTTCCCAGGGCACAATATCAGCAATGCTTTCTCCACCTGAAAGCTACAGCATACTTTACTCGTCAGTCAAGAAGACACATACATGCATACAGTATGGTCAGGGAGGTCGTACATAACAGGCGTATTCATGCTTCCTTCGCCCTGTCTGATCCATGCTCAGGACTACTATCTCAGTGGACTAGTTCACTTGCCTACGTTCAACCAGTGAACGAAACCGAGCCCAAATCATATATAGAAGCACAGGACGTTATCTCTGTTTTCAAAGGCAACATCAATATTGCCCGGTCAATACGTAGGTTGTACTGTGTAAATCGCCATTATCCGCCAAATTATCATCCCTCGCATTGTTCAGGCGAGCCGAACTGCAAGCCCTAAGAAGAGTGCATGTCACGCAAGATGCATTGTTAGCAGCCGCTGATGATGTCACAGTATTGTCAACCTCGCTATCTGCACATCAGCACCTTTCTGTTGCTGAATTTATCGATCATCGACAAAGGACTGCTAAGAAGCTACAATAATAATATGCCTTCATGGGACAACAAGCCTAGCGGTAAGATGACCGCGGCCGTGCTGTCATCGCCCGGTCAGAACCCTCCATCGAAATGCTTCACGATGGACAAAGAGTATCCTAGGCCTACACTTCCATCACCGAGCTGGGTCTTGGTAAAGGTCAAGGCTGCTGGCTTGAACCGTGCTGAGCTTCGTGGTCGAAATGGTGACAAACCAGCACCGCCTGAGTTTGGAATGTTTGTTGATGAATTTCATCCTGACCCGCCAAAGATTCTTGGTAAATCATTCGAAGTCTGTCATCTAGAAAATGTACTGACTTGTAGTGCAGGTGAGGAATTTGTGGGCACAGTTGAAGAAGCAGGCTCTGAGACCAAGTTCAAGAAGGGAGAGCTGTGCACTGGATTCATCTACGGCGGAGGCAAAGCATTCGATGGAGCCTACGCTGAGTATGTCATCTGCCCGGCCCAACGTCTATTCAGACTACCAGAGACTTCGTTGTCTTGGGATGTACTGGGTGCCATCACAATGTCCATGTGGACAGCATATGGATCCCTTTTCGAAGCAGCCCAACTCACTAAAGGAGCCACTGCCCTGATTCATGGAGCAACGAGCAGTGTCGGAGTCTGGGCCGTACTCTTAGCAAAAGATCGCGGATGTACTGTCATCGCCACAACACGCAAGCAGGATAAGGCTGAGAAGCTGAAGTCGATTGGAGCAGACCACGTCGTTCTAGAAGAAGAGCTCAACGAACAATTGAAGAAGCTAGCACCAAAAGGTGTCGACTGCCTACTAGAACTCGTTGGACCTGATGCGATTGAAACCCTCGCACTACCGAATCTGGCCAAACATGGATCAGTTGTGGTTACAGGAGTCCTGACTAAGCAGTGGGCTATGAAGGAGTTTACACCCGCTCTTATTCCGCCTACGCGAAAGATGACTTTCTACAGTCTGGAGCCTGGGCAGGAGGAGGCAGAAGGTGTAGAGAAAGTCGTTGGAGAAGTAGTCAAGAAAGTCGAATCTGGGACATTCAAGCCAGAGCATTTCCTTGATAAGACATTCCCCTTGGAAAGAATAGGCGAGGCACATGAGTACATGGAAGACAGCAAGGCTGTTGGAAAGGTGGTTGTGACTATTCCTTGAGAATGGGTAAACGGACAAAGAAAGCATATAGACAATGGTTGATTCATATAGGAATGAGACAGAGCCGAGCTTGAAACGCGATGTTCAGTGCTTTTTGATGTAAGAATGAGACAGGCATTTATTGCAATATCCGATCATTCATGCGCCGTTAATCAGTCTCAGACTCGAGGACTTTGCCTTTCCTTCGAGCAGAATAACAATACGCAAACATTGTAGGAGTGAGTTATTTGAGAGAGTAAGAGTGAGTGGAGGGCACTGTTGTCCGGATTCGGAAAGGCTCGGGAAGGTTCTCGCCGACGGCAACCGGCTGACTAAGTGAAATCCAGGCGGCTCCTGCGCCTCAGCTTGGACTTCGCCGACGAGACATCCTTCTCTTGTCTTTCATCAACACACACGACTCACCCATCAGCCGTCATCCACCACGGCCACCGTCTCTGTCGTCTCGAACATCCACACCTGAACGTCTTCACAACGCCCGCGTGCGCCCATCGACAAGTGCCAGCAACGCGCTATTGTCGCCCAGTGAGTCAGCCGCGCAAGATCTTCACACAAGCAAGTGGAAGTGTTTGAGGAACCGGTCTGAGAGGAGGGATAAGCCTGCGACTGTGCATGTTGCATATTCACATACAAAACCTTTGCCCTGAAGTCTTCACACATCACCAATACACTCTTTCTCCCCTCTACTCAGAGATCTTGTATCCCCAATAGTGTTTAGTGTCTTGAAGACCTCCTAAACCTTTCAGAAAAAAAGTCAAGAAAAAACCATTTTACCATAGTCGGCATTCGCACGAGGCAAAATCTCAATAAGACCTATTGTCCTTCTTTGACAATCTGAGCCTGGAATCCATCTGGTTTCTCCACTACTCTAACTTACTGCTTCTAACGTTAACTCGTCCTTTGCGGTAACCCCTAACCATGTCTTCTTCCGTTTTCTTCAGGTTCAAAAACCAGAAGGATGTGCAGAGAGTGACCTTTGATGGCACCGGTATCTCTGTCTTTGAGCTCAAGCGAGACATAATCAACATGAGCAGACTCGGCGATGGCACTGACTTCGACTTTAACATCTACAACCTCGACACTAATGAAGGTAAGCTAATCGCCACTAAGTGTACGTCGTCAAATTGCAAACCACTGACTTCATCAGAATACAACGATGACACATCTATCATCTCCCGCGGCACCACCGTGCTCGCCAGGCGTCTTCCTGCTACCAAGCCCGGCGCTGGTAGAGCCGCACGCTATGTCTCCGGCAAGATGCCCGTCATGGCAAAGAACCAACACCGTATCGAATCCTCTAAACCCACCGCCGCCTCCGGAACACCCATGGGCAACGGCGCCCCTCAAGACTTGAACCCGAATATGACTGAAGAAGAGAAGATCGCAGCCATGTTTCAGGCAGGAGGTGCCCAGTGGGAGCAGCAACAGCAAGAGATGGCCAACCAAAAGGCTGTCCACCGTACTGGCGGCTTCCAAAAGACAGCAAATGTTCCAGACAAGCCCCTCCCTCCAGGTTACACCTGCCATCGCTGTGGCGAGAAGGGTCACTGGATCCAAGCATGTCCCACCAACAACGACCCTAACTTCGACGGTCGCCCCAAGTTTAGACGTACTACCGGTATTCCACGCTCCTTCCTCAAGGTCGTCGAAAAGCCCACCGCGTTATCAAGTGATGGAACGATCGACGTTTCTCAGTTGCCAGCCGGTGTCATGTACACTGCTACCGGAGAATGGGTTGTTGCTAAGCCAGATGAGGCTGCATGGGAGAAGTTCCAGGCCAAGGCCAAGGCAGCAGCCGACAAGGCCGAAGCTGCTAACACAGACAACCAGGAGTTGAGCGAGAGAGGCTTGGAATGTCCTGTTGACAAACGCATGTTCGTCGATCCAATGAAAACACCTTGCTGTGGGAAGACCTATTGCCGTGACTGTATCGAGAATGCTCTTCTTGAAAATGACTTTGTCTGCCCTGGCTGCTCCTCAGACAACACACTAGTTGACAACCTCATCCCTGACGAAGAGGCCGTAGACAAGATCAAGGCCTACCAAGAGGAGAAGGCGAAGATGAAGCTAGAGAAGGAAAAGGAGAAGTCTGCTACCCCACCACCAACAACAACTGAGCAGCAGCCTACCAATGAATCCGCTACATCCGACAGAAAGTCAGACTCACCGAAGCCAGTTTCAGTAAATGGAGAACAATCCGCTACCTCTACCCCACAACCAACTGCTGCTACCGAATCGAAGAAGCGTCCTGCCGAAGACGAACTGGATAACACTAGAATTCCCACGGGTCCGGCAGCTATGCGTAAGCAGAACAATGCATCTCAGCCATCAGCACAAGGAGGCGCCTTTGACCAGAACAACTTCATCCAGTCCATGAACGCTCTCGCCAACCAACAAGGAGGTATGCCAGGAATGGGCGGCTTCAATCCAGCCATGGGTATGGGCTTCCCTGGTATGATGGGTATGCCGATGAACATGATGGGTATGCCCAACCAGATGATGATGAATGGAGGATGGGGAGGCATGAACTTCATGAACGGCATGAACGGAATGAATGGCATGAATGGCATGGGATTCCCACAACAGCAACAGCAACAGCATCAACATCAACGTGGAGGAAACATGTACGGTGGCGGCTACAACAACCAGATGATGGGCCAGAATGGAGGCTATGGACAAGTTCAAGGCCAACAATGGCAAGGCAACCAGAACTGGAACAACGCAAACAACAACATGCAACAGCAAGGAGCAGAAGGCGATGACGGTGCGTACATCCGCCGCCCTGTTAACCCACATCGTCACCAAGCACGCAACCGCAGACAGCGCTCGGTCGACTACCGCGAGATGTGAGACGCTGCCTAGCACAAGATCAGAAGTTTCCTTTGTTTTACATGTTTTTCTATTGGATACCAGACACATTCAGCTGGATCCAGATATCTATCATCAAGCGTCGGCGTTGGGGCACGCAGAGAATGAGGCCTCTTATCTCTGTTGTTATCGGACACTACTGGGAGGAAGGGATTCTATATCTTCAAGGGAAGGGCTGCATCACCAGCCCCGGACGGGGTCGTCCATTGTACATATAACAAATGACGAATGCGTTTCACTGAATGTTCATGGTGCCTACTCTAAATGTGAATGATGCTTGTGAAGGAGATGTCGGGCCAAAACGGCAGCCGTTTGACAAGAGTGTCATGTCGTCAATTGGGTTTCTGATAGGTGAATCGCAATCGTCACGTGGGTGGGCGGGGGTGCACGGCTAGTGCCTTCTCGAAGTGTCAAACGACGACGATTCATAAATCCTGTACAAGCCCTGCCCGTCTTCGTCCGCTCCAACCGCAACCAAACAAATCGCTCCATCCAACCTCGCACGCTCTCGCTGCCCTTTGACAGACTCTACGTCTCTTCACGACTCGTCTCAGACACCCCTACCAATCTACGTCCAGCCCCGGCACGCAACCGTGGCATACCTTCTCAATGGCGAATTATTCCAATCAACACTTTAGTAGTAGTAGTAATTACTACCAGGCGACCAAGGAAGTCGCCGCCCGTTCCAACATCCAGGCCAGCGCCTACACCGTCGATGCCGTCGACATGGCCCTGAAGGGCTTCCACTACTCTACCTGCGGGGCAGGCGGTACGTATTTATCATACCTTGGTATGCGCATCCATACACCACACTAACACCACGACAGGAGCGGGGTGGTGGGTTTGAGGTGAGCACGTCACCGCCACCGTCGCCACGGACGACGCCCGCCAACAGGGCTTCGTCGTCGCCGCAGCGCCCGGGCATCAAGGCTCGCTCGCGCAGCGGAGGCGCCGCATACACCATCACGGAAGAATGTGAGAGACTCTTCTGCGAGACACTGGACACCGTTTTTCTTGGTGAGG